>JAWUZG010000040.1:45402500-45510000 GCA_036785705.1 Acanthornis magna
AAGATCTCTACATGTATGAATTGATGTTTATGAGCTTCCTGCAAAACAGTCATTCTAGCTGTTTGTTTTGAACTGTTTCATTTCATTAATAATGAGAAATAATGAAATAATTAGATGTTGTCTAGTGGAAATCACTTACAGAGTACTGCCAGCGTTAATCGAATATCAACTTCAGTATTTCTGATTATCATGGCCTTGCCTGGGCTAGGAAAATTAGCCCTTGTGATTCACCACCAACACAATTCTGCTTTTGGTGGAGCAGTGGAAATAGGGCTGTGGTCAACACTGCTGGCATTTTCACACCATACTGTGTAGCCGTTAGAGCAGGCAATAGTTGTTCCATATATAAATTATATCGCTTACATCTTTGTCACCAGAGGCAGAGAATTACAGGCTCAGATTCAGCCAGTGTAGATAAAGGCACAATCAACAACTTCAGTCGATTTTCTTGAACAGTGATTGCCTTCAACTGCGATTGCATGGAGTTGCAGAAGTATTTAATTAAATCATGACATATATAACAGATAAACACAAGTATGAGTATATATTTCAAGCCAGAGTTTATATAAAGAATGTTGCAACATAAGTATAATGAAAAGTATAGAGTTTCATTGCTTTATGCTAGGCATAAATTTGGCTCTTTGTGTAAGAACTGACAGATTTTCAATCTGGGTTAACAGAGAAAACAGATGATGGAAGAAAATTCTTGTAGAGAGGGAGAGTGATTTTTTCTGTTTGGAAATTAGTTTTATCTCTTGTAGGGCAAACACATACAGCAGCCATGTCTAGTGGATGATGTCATTATGAGGCAGAATTTTTGATACGCTATTTGTGCTTTCCCATCCCTGACTATACTGAAATTTATTTAAATTCCACCTTAACTCCATTTTTCTGACCTTCCAGTGATTTGACTTGAGAATAGGTATGATCTGTGTGAAGTTTTAAATTCTTTCTTGCTTAGACTGTGACTTCATTTTTATTAAAGGAATTTGCTTATTTTCATTTTAATTAGAAAAAAAGATTATCCGAGAATATTTTCTAATACAGCTAATGAATGTGCATCTGTACTGTCAGCTTTATTACCTTTTAAAACTTTAAAGGCCATATTTACCAGTGTGCTTTGTGACAGAAGTTACTAATGTACATGAGAAGAGCTAGCATGTATTTGGAATATCAGACTCTTAGTTCCCCAATCCAACCTCAGTGTGTTTCCCTAGGCAATGCAGAGCTTGCATAATGTGGCAGCCAGAAGGGAATTATTAGACGAGCTGCAAGTTTGCTTGTTCCAGTACCGGTTTCCTCATGAGCCATGTCAGGGATAATAAGAGTTGTTGCCAAAGTGTGATGCACTCCAGCGATCCCTGGCCGATGACATGGCTCCTGTATAGTTATTACTGCTGGCATGACTTGATGTATCTATTCAGAGGCTCCAAATGGACCCTTAGTTTGAGTTATCAACTATCTGCTTCCAACAAAACATTGCTTCCTCTCACTGTTTTTGCTATCCTGAGTCCTGTGCCAAATGAAATAACTTAAATCCAAGGATCTGGTCCTACAACAATACATCTCATACTATTAATGAAAAGTCTGTCTTTTCTATCCTGTAACATATTTTCCGCCCTCAGAAGAGCTACTTGGAGTCAGAATGCTGCTGTATCTTCACATGAAAATCAACGTGAGGTATTCCCTGCTTCCACACAAGGTGATTCCCACAGCAGCATTACTCCTCGGAGCTATGAGCTCCTTGGAGCTCAGGTGTTTGGCTCCCAGGTTAGGTATTACAAAAAAAGAGTAGTGCTGCCCACCTGAATATCACAGACCAACTTAATAAGCATGTGGCCTCTGAAACTGGGGAACAAAAAGCATCCTAAAGTCACTTTTGCAACTTCTGATATTTTTCTCTTTTTTCTCTTTTTAAATTTTTTTTTTTAAAGTTATAATGTACTGTTGAGAAAGAAATGTATTAAGGAAAGCAGGAGTGTGCCATGTCCAAAAATGGGAACACCAGACATTACCTCTCATTCACAGGACTAGAATATATATCTCTTATAAGATGCACCCATTCGGTCTTGCAGGAAAGCAAATGACAATTCCAACTTTTGACAGTTTATTTAAGTTAAGGATCTTACATAAGGATCTCTCCAGGTTCCTTATGACTGTGTCTTATTTACGGAAATACACTCTGTTATGAAGATCACTTTCAGTGCTCCCACGGGAAAGGTTCTTGAGCTGTAGATTGGTTCCTTTGAGAAAATCCTTAAGGTCACCACTGTTGGGTTTTCTGTGAAAAATGCTACTCCTGGTATATGATTATTAATGATTATTAACTATCAGTGAGCTTTCAAATTATTTTCTTACTTGTAGAAAGATGGTAAACACTGTGAAGCAAATTAAAACATGCAAAATGTATCCTTGGCTTCTGTTTAACTAAATGCAGAAAAGAATCTGTGGATAACTGGAAGGCTGAAAAAACTTTCTGGTGGAGGTTACTGATGAGTTAGTCTGATTTTGAAGGAATGCTACCAAGTAGTGACTAAGGAGAGTCAAATCATTCACTTATTTGCATAAGAAGAGATACTGTCACCATTAGTCTAATCCAATCCTTTCTAGTGGTTATTTGTAAGGGTTTGTGGGCAACTAGTTGAATATTTTACAAAACCTGATTTTCAGTTTTGTAATTGCTCAGTGGGAAAATGCAGTCCCTTGATGATGATTCAAGGCTTTGAAGAATAAATTGATTCGAAAGAGAAAATTGGATGGCACTTATTATACTGTCTAACTAGCAATCCTGTGTCATTTGTCTGTCGGATGATAAATGCCTTGCTTTGCCTACCTTCCTCATTTAATAATGCAACTTGCATCTTAGTGGTATAAAATAAAATCTTGCTTTTTTAGTAAGAGTTAATTTTAACCAGTATTTCTCTGAGGGAGATATATGTGTGTTTAAGCTTTCTAAATAAATTCCCATTGTACACATTGCTTAAACATTTTAAAGCCTCTTATTTAATCAGAAACACTTTGGAAATAGAGTATCTTGACCAATTCCTTCAGTACATGCTTAGAGTACATTACAGTAACTTGTGGCAGAACTTTTAATGAAAAAAAAATCAGTTAATCTAGAAAGAGTAGATACTGGAGTTACACTTAATTCATTTTGTTTATATTGGTTTTAGGCGTTGACTATTTGGATATGATTTTGTTTGTTGGAATTCAAAATCCATACACTAAACTGGGAAATGCATGGCTTTGCCTTTTCATGTCACTTTTGGATAAGCTGTTCAGTATCCTTGGAATTAAGTAGATTTTTTTATATGTATGTCAAACATAATGTATTTCAACTCAATTCAATTTGCCACAATATTGAATTAAAAAGGCTATATTTCGAAGTCACTTGAAATTCTTTATGAAATTTATCTGCAAAAGCAAGCTACTTATTATTTGATAATACTCACTGAGACCTTGTTTGTGCTTGTTAAATAGAGTTGAAATTAAAGTAACCGAAAGCTTTTCACAATCCTCTGAGAATTACATGGGCCATACAACCGTTGGAAACTGCAGGTTTGAGAGCTGATCCTCAGCCCTAGAATAACTGAGACACATCCATGGAGCTAGGCTAATTGGTATCAGTAAGGATCTGGCCCATAATGAATATAATCAATATGTAAATACATGCCATTCAGAAAGAATATTCTAGGAAAAATGGGGTTACCTATTTACTCAGAAAAATACACTTTTTAAATCTCACTTTTGCTAGTGAGCTTGCAAAACTGCGGTCTAAGATCAGAGACACATATTTTGATGACTTTCTTGTAATGGATACACTTAGGACTACAGACTGTTGCATCTTGAAATGATATCAGCATTAGAGGCTTTTTTACATGGAATCATTATGATTGTTTAGTTTTATAATGTAAATGCTAATAATACCTATAGGTGTTCTGGAAGAATTCTAAGATATTATGCCAGGTACGAGCCCAAGTTGAAAGAAAGACTTAAGTTTGGGGGTTTTCTGTTTGTTTTGATGTTCTCTCCAGAGAACAAATGTAGATTTTTCTCAGAGCAGTAGGACTTCAGTGCAGAAAAATGGATTTTAGAGTAACCTACATTCCTTGAATAGGAAAAACTTCAGTAAAACTTTGTGCAGTTATGTTGGAGTGAATGAGACATTGTCTTAATAATTTGATGCAAGTATCTGCTGCTTCTTTCTTTAAAATTTATATTATAATCAATTCTGAATTAATTTGCTCCATTTTATATCATAGAATGATATTCAGTTTGGAATACACTTCAGCGTTTATTCCTTTAGTGCAATGAAGATCTGGTTTCAACATGCTCTTTACAAACTCAGGGTGTTCCACCATGATAAACTGTATTATTTCTTCCCTTAGAGTTTTTGTTGATGTCAGCACAATTAATGTAGGGAAACTAAAAGGCATGTCCATGTAAGGAATGTTTTTATGAGTAGGTGTGTTGCCATGTGTTAATGTTGTGGAATGAAAGTTATGGAATTATTCAGGAATAACCATTGCGCTTCAAATTCAAACTTCACTTCCATATAAATAATCTTAGAAGCTTTGATGAGTTCATGTATAGAGGCAAGCACACCTCAGGTAGAGGGGAGAGGGTACGAAGACTGTGAAGCACACAGTAGCTGTTTCACAGCTATATTGGTTTTGTTTCTCATAATGCGAATATTTGAGTAGGAATTCACATTTTGACTGCAATAATAGGAATTAATAATATTCCTGGCTTGTAGCTTTGAGATATGTTTGGATTTCTCACCTGTAGTCGTGTGAAGGAATGGCAGCGGAAATGCTTCGTGCTTATCATTACCACCCAATCACCTTTTAAAGAATAACTTGTTAGGTATGAGAGTCTCAAACTTAGGTGGAAAAAAGGAAAAAGAGAAACAATAAAAACATTGCATATTAACAGACTTTGCACACTAATGCAAAGCTGCTTGATTGAGCAGTGTAGTGTCAACCATGTCTTTCTTCTAATGCTAAAAGTAATGCACATAGACAGAGTGACAATCAGAGTACAGCCTCCCATCAGCTGTAATTAATCTTTTAGTTAACAGAGACTAGAAAAGCTTCTCATCAGCCTCTTCTGAAGTCTGAGGCACCCTGTTTTTTGATGTTTGCATTCTGAGTAAAATTGTCCCCACCAGTTCTAACAAATTGAAACACCAGGCTAATTATGGCAGCTAATGAAGTGTGTGGAATGGTCACAGCTTGTCGTGAAACTGTTCCTTCAGCTCAGATTAGAGTTTCATCAATCACTTTTTTAAACTGATCCAGAATTGCTTCTGCCCAGTGCTTGGCATTTTTAATGCTGTTTCTGTAATTGGTTTTTTCCCCAAAGCTTAAGCTATTTTTTGAAATATTGCATTCTCAGGACAGGACTTAAAAACTCCAGTTTATAAAAAAACATTTCATTATTGCCTCTATCAGCTGATCAAGTGCTAGAAAGCTAATAAAAGAAGCAGAAATATAAAATTTGATATATTGCTTTTAATCCAACTAAAGGTAGCAATAAAGCATATACACATATATGTATATGAATCATTATTACTGTGGTCTGGATGTACACTGCAATCTCATGAGACATGGTTTGTGGGCTGGATGGTTCAAATTCCACTGAAAGACCTAAATGAAATGAATGACTTCGTCTTAGGTTATTTCCTAGTGGGTTGTGGTCCTCCATATATCACTCAAAGAGTTTGGCATGATTTGTAGTTTTTGCAGATGTCCAAGCCTTTGGCAAAAGGAAGACCAAAATGTGTTACTATTTAAAGAATTTCTATGCTTCAGTTCAAATCTGAGTCCTCAGAGAAGTATGGGAAACTTTACAGTATAACTTACATTGATACTATGCTGTCAATGAATAAATTAGCATATAAAACATTGTAAAAATTCCCAGATCCTCTTCATTTATAAGATATAATCGTACTCAGCCATACATTGAAAGTTCTGTATAGACATTAAAGGTGTAAATGTTAAAGTCTCAGGCTAAATTCTTTCCTCAATGTGGCCAACAGAGTGTAGAATTTAGTTCAGAAGTTATCCAGCTGAAAAATGAAATAAACTTTTGCTTATGCTCTACCACAAAATATCGCTGGACAAGTTGTTACATTTAGTACATTTATAACATGTATTCATATCAGAACCAATGCAGCATGGTTTTAGTTTGAATTGCTCAGCAATCTATTTTTTAAATCTATGCTAATAAGCGTAATCTATATCATTTTTCAGAACAGTGTTGAATCTGAAACAATGTTTGGCTATAAATACCAGCTGTTCTTCTCCCCAAAGCTTCTAGTCAGCAGGTTTGTCAGAACCAACTTCATGCCAATGCCAAAACAAATCTGTGGCACCTGAGTGGGTAATCACTGTAGCTGATGCTATTCCTGAACTGTTTCAAAGAACTGGTGGATTTACACAGAAGAAAAAGTGCCATTGAAAACATGGCACATAAAGAAGATATGTTATCATATATGAGTAAATACAGACAGAAAAAATAGCATAGGTATTAGCCCAAAAGCTTTTGTTCCTGTTTTATTGATTAATGAGAGCATTTGTAAACACTGGATGGGAGATGAGTAGTGTCTCTAGTGTTAGCTGATCTTCAAAACAAGGTCCCTGCAAAATGAGAAAATATTCCTGTTTGATCATTTCTGTCTCTTCTGAAGGTAGCTTATATTTCTGGGAGAGGAAAGCTGGTTTTCTCTTTAGCTTTCATCAATGCTAGGGTACATTACTGACTCATGTTTAGCCAGTTGCCCACAGGGACCACCAGGTCCTCTTCTGCAGAGCTGCTGCCCAGCCTGTCAGCCTCCAGCCTGCTTTGCTTCTGGGGTGAGTCTGTGCCAGGTGAACTTGTCCATCCTGTATTCTGCAAGGTTCTGTCAGGCCATTTCTCCAGCGTGTCTGCATCACTCTGAGTGATAAGCCCTCAAGCATATCCATGGTACACATTACTTTGGTGTAATCCAGGAACTTGGGGAGAGTGCATTCCATCTCCACCTCCAGGTCACTGAGGAAGATAATAAGATAGGCCCCAAGACAGCGCCTGAGGAAATATGTTGGTACCCAGGTTCCACTTAGAGTAGAAGCCATTCATTGCTACCCTTTGAACCTGATACTCCAGGGAGCTATTACATCTGCTAGTTTGCACATCTAGACTGTAATTTACCAACTTGGTTAAAAGGATTCGCTGGGAGATTGTGTTGAAAGCCTTGTTAAAACTCAGCCAGACAGCATCATCCACTGTTCTCTTTTGATCAGCATATCTAGTGATTTCATCACAGAAAGCAATCAGGTTAGAAAGTGTCATCCAGACCGATGTGAAACCAGATGAAATCCAGCTGGAGTACTAGTTTTTCTGCATATTAGAAGCCAAATAAGATAAAAAATATTTTCACTTGAGGATTTCAACTCAGAATTTTTTCCTCCTTGACTCCTGGTGGTGTGATTTTGGCAAGTTAGAGAGAGTTGCAACTTGATCTTGGCAGGTTAAATATTTCTGGCTTTGGTCTAACAGGTTAAAAGTGGTTCTGAGTTTGTCTTGGCAGTCAGCACTTGGCACTGGCTTATTTTCAGCTGGAAAGAGAATGTGGTATTTGAACAGATTAGACAATGAAAAGGGCAGCTTACAAAAGGCATAAGTCAAGATGTTTATCCCTAAGTGCAGTAGTTTCTAATGCAAGTCCTGTTGGTAGCAGTGTGTGTGTGATGGGCAGGAAAAGAGGTTGGTTTAAAAATACAAGCAAATACAAGTAAAAATATATCCTTTACTTTTTTTATCAGATGCTTTTTAAGTCTGTGTTTCTCTGTACACAGGAATGTAGTGTTAGGCACAGCTCCACCTCAGATTTAATAACTTCTTTAAAGGGTTATATATTTCTCTTTAGAGGGTTTTCACTCTTGACAATGTTATTTACACATTTTAATAGATTAAGATGAACTTCTACTTCCCTCTTCAAAAATATTTTGTTAAAATACACTGCAAGAGGTAGAAATTTGCATGACAATAGAAAATAAACACCTCTTGGGATTCTGAATACTTATTGAACTATTTCAACTGCACATTTGTTTTTTAGCCCAGATTCAGTAAAGTTCAAGGGTATCCAAGTATGAAATAGCTTGCAGAGAAATTCACATTGATTTCTTAATTTAATTTACTTGCAAAAAAAAAGGCTACATAGTTGAAAAAATAGAGTATTATCTTTGGCAATTTTGGTTCAAATACAGACACTCAGAATAGAATTTGGGTGATGTTGTTTCATAACATTGCCTAAAGTATGGTACAGCATGCACTGTAGCTTTGTGTGGGAAACTATACTTGTATTGGTACTGACTCTGAACAGGTCTAAAAGTACCTGGAGAGTGTCTACATCGAGGTGACTTGTTCAGTAGATTAGCTTTATACACATAAAGAAATTAATTATCTGAGCAGTTATTTGTAAGGGAGAATGTATTTCTTTCTAAAGCATTGCAAAGATAGTCCGTGTTTGAGAGGAAGGACCAGACAGTGCTTGCTTGCAGATCATTAATAAATGGAATAAATGAACATAGAGGGTACAGCTGGGAATTCCACCCTTCCTTCCCCTTGGGCAACCAAAATGACTGCAGGGTACTAAGTAAATGTAACAAATGCAAATTTGGACCACAAATCTTCATTGCTGGTTACATTACACACGACAAAAAGGACAGCCTAGTTTCAGGTCCCAGGTTAATTTTAAAGAGGCAATACTTAACAGGAAAATGTAATTTGCTGGACCAAATCCTTCCCCTTTTTTCCTTTGTCCTTCCTTGCACAAAATGTCGATCAAAGCCAAGAGATTATTTGCCTTTGCTTGTGAGAAAGGACAGTAAGGATTGACACATTTGCAGTCCTTAATGAAGGCAGGTATTGCAGAATATCTTACTTGTTCAGGAATAGTTGTGCTTTCCTTGTACAATGGCTCAAACTATTGCATTCTGAAGAGCATCATTATTTTCTGTCATGTCATAGCTTAATTTGTGCAGCTGTGAAAGGGGATACACTTCTCTTCCTTTGTCCAAGCTGCTTCTAACCACGCAGGAGCTAAAAAAGGCTCTTTTCAAGCCTAGGACACATCCTCTCCTACCTTGCACTGATGAGGACAAGAAGCTTCAGACCTTGATTTGTGTCAGTTGTCTCCAACTATCTCCAAAGCACAAATTAGCACGATTTAGCTGCTCAGCTACGAAAAGAAACTTCAGTGAGCACAGATTAGCAGCAGAACATTTCCTTCTCCAAATATTACAGAAAGAGAGAAATGGAGTTATAATTTCCATGTTAGGCTGTCCCAGGGGAGCACACACGCCTGTGCCGCTGATACCTGACATATCACACAGGAAGTATCTAAACCTGTATAATTATCAGGTCAGTGGTTTTTCAAACTCATGAACCATCATTAGAAATCTTCCATAATTTCTAGCAAGCACTGTTTGAGTTTGGCTTCCTCATTTTTAATTCATGAAAGATAAAATGTGTAAGAGTCAGTGATAGTTATAAATATCCATGAAAAATTAAGTGTAAAAATAATGAAATGTTTGTTACATAAATTAAGTAGCAATTAATGTTTTCTCTTTTTGTTTGGAAGATAGGATATTAAAATAGTGTTGTTAAATTTCCTACTGTGAACGTAATTTCCAGATTCTTTTTTACAACACATTATCATAATGTCAATAAAAGACTAAAAGTAACAAATAGAAAAAAACTTGCCTGATGTAAGCATAACACAGAAGGTTATAAAGTTGCCTTTTATGATGGCTATACAATATCATTTTATTTTAAGATCTAATAGCAAGTTGATTCAAAGGGTAAGACTTACAAAGTCATTAAAGCAAGTAGAAAATTGCCTTCTACCATAGTCACCCAGTCTTTTTAAATCAAAGAGTTTTATTGTTGGTGGTGATGTTTGCATTTGCAGGAGGTAATTAGGGAATGAGTTAGACATCACACTCAGAGCCCTCAAGCTTGTCAACAGGAACCATAAACTTCACTTGAAAAAAAGAAAAGCCAGTTTAGAAGGCAAATTGCAGAGAATAGAGGGAAACAGGATGATAACATTTTGGGTCACTTTGACCTCTGCTGTGTCTATTCACGACATGGAGAAGCTCATAAAGTACTCTGTACTTCCATGAAAATGTTATTACTCCTACCAAAAAGAACAAAATGTAAGAGTTTTCAAATCGATAGCAGTAATGAGCACTTGAAGGAGGAGGCAGATGATGGCTCCTTTTTCTCCTCCCCTGCATTGTGCTGGTAAGCTGAATAGGGAAAGGTGCAATTCTACCCCCTTCATCACCGCAGTGGTCACTTGTGGGGCAGGGAGCTCTGATTAGGCACGCTTTTCCCTGGAAGTCAATACCTCTGTGCTGACACAATAAGATCCAGTCCCTAAGGCATGATCCAGGCTTTTGTTATTATCTCTTATTTGAAGGGGCTGGTTGACCCAATTGGTTAACACATTAGCTTTTCAATTTTATAGCCTTAAGTCATAGAAGACCTCTTCCTCGGTTTTGGTTTTTTTTTCTCCACCACAGAAAGTAAAATTGGCAGTCTGTGCCCACCAGCCACAAAAACAGAGTTGTGCCAAACAACTGTGTCCTGAACTTTATGGCTAATTAGCTGTTGAAGCTGTGCCCAAGAAATAGGTTCTGTTGCCCATGGGAAGAAGTGTGAAGCCATTATTAATGTCCCAGCTCATATCTCTCAGTAGGTCTTATGAGCAGTGCTGCTTAAAGAGACTAAATGCACAACAGGGAATTAAAAATTATAGCACCCCTTTCACTGACTGAAATATTGTAAACTTGTTACACTGGGGCCAGGATTGGTGTCAATGTACTTTGTGTGAAAAGTGCAATAGAAGCATTAGTATTTGACAGCCCTGGTTGAAATAAGTGAAATTAATGGAGCTCTTTTCATATACGACAAGGCCATGGCACCCCTTTCATGCTGCTTACAGACAGAGAAAAGTCAATACTTTTTTATTACTTGATGCTGACCTACATTTTGCACTACAAGTGCCAGGCCCACTAATTGGTTTCAGTTGTGAGAAAAGTTTGCCCCAAAGAAACACTGGAGCAGATAAATCAATCTTTTTTAGGGTAGCTTAGTGGGTTTTGAGCACTTGAAATGACATTTGTGTTGTATTGACAGAATGGGTTGTTACACTCATTTTGTCATGTCAGAAGGCCCTGTACTAGTTGGAAGTATTGTTAACCAGTATTGATAAATTTGCTGAGAATAAAAGTTAGCTGGATCAACATTTTACTTGTCTAACAGCTTGCTGTTTCTGGTTTACTTCCTTGTTGGAGACCTCTGTGGCTATTAACATGTCAGGAGGCTTACTATGACAGCTCAATTTAAAACTCTAATCTTACTATTAGAAGCATTAGGATCATAGGCAACACTTAAATATGACCATTTAGTGTTAAACAGGTGGGGTTGTGGGCTAGAGCTGTACAGTGGCACTTGGCAGAACTGCCTGGTTCCCAAAGGAGGTGGGCACATGGGATGTCTCCCAGGTTTGTGGGAAAGCAAGATTGCCCAGTGAGCTTACCCTACACTGAGAATGTACCTGCTGCAGGGACATTTGTGCAGAACTTCCCACTGCATCCTCTAAAGTCTTGGTGCGTATCTGTGGATATTGACTTCAAAGTATTGTTTCCTGGTTTTACCTCTCAGTAGTACAAAGAGAGAATTACGATTCCAGCAGCTGCGCTCATTTTTCAGTTATTCCTTCTGCCATTAATTCTTAACAGAATTTACATTCAAAATAGGGTTTCTATATAGAGAAGAACAGAAGAGACCTAAGGTCGCTATAGAGCAACAGATACAATTCCAGCACTACAAAAGAGTTTTTCTGAGATGCAAACTTTTCATGGATTGTTTACCTTTTTCACACCACATGGTGCCAGGATTGACATAATGAATTTATACACTGTCTTCAGTACTTTTAAATTGGCTCAGGAGAGGACTCACTGCTCTGGATATCTGCTATAGATGGAACACTTTGCAGAGAATACTTTTCATTATGCAATTCATATTTGTAACCTCTGCACATGTTGCTTCTACTAAACTATGAAGGAAATCTATATTTGTGCAACCTAACACAACTTTAATCTCCAGTTACACCACCAAATCTCTACTTATTCCTCAAACCCAAATTTTGTCATTACAGAGAAAGACTATGCTATGTTATAAATCAGATAACATGAGTTTATTGTATGCTTATTTGTTCCAAGTTTATCACATGCTTAATGGTTTCATAATTATTATGGAATTGAGAGATTTGATATGCAAAATTACCTGAAGTGTGTATGCAGGAGATGAGAATAAATGGTCATAATAAGTACTCTCTGTCCTTAAAATCTGTGAGTAGATGTGCTGCTGCTGTTTGCCTATTCTTGCTTTGGTCTGAGGCAGCTGACTTTCTACTTCATTAAATTTCCAAGAAGATAGTCAATTGTAATTCCTATCTCATTTCAAACTGCATTTTTATATTGCAGGATATTGTACAGTACTCTCAAAATTGCTTGGAAAGAAACACTGTTAGTACAAATTTGTTTCTAGAATATCACAGAAGGCATTTTCAAAGGCCTCCAAACCAATATGAAGGTCTACAAGGTCTTGTTCATTTGCCAGCATTTGTACGTGATCTGTATTTATGTAAGTCTGCATAGTCAGATGAAAAATGTCTTTGGAATTTGCTTTAATAACATTCCAAATATAGACTATGTAACCATTTGGCAAGTCTAATCTATGACATCAGAGTGCTGATTGAGACAAATCTTTGGTGGCTTTATGCCACCTTTTTTGACTCCATTGTTTCGAACTGATGAGCTCACAACAGTCAAGTAGTCAAATATATTGAAAGGGTCCATAGGTCTTGTTAAGCTCTGTCAGTTGAACTTGAGTGACTTACAATTTACTGGAGTGAAAGGAGTCAAAGCTGGACAAGTTTAAAAAGGAAGTGTTACATTAACTTTGTTTGGGAATTTAAATGTAGGTCTCAGTGCTGAGAATTACGTGCCATGATTTAAAAATGCATTGTGGAAAAATTCCATAAAGCTCAGCTCCATGCTCCTGTGATCCCAAGAGTGCAAAACTATAGGGTCAAGCTCACCAATATGTGTGAATTCCTATTTGTAAGCTTATTCATTCCAGCTCCGAACCGTGAGGAACTGATGGTGAAAATAATTTCAAAGCATGTTTTTCTCCACTCGCAACCTATGTTCTTCAAAAGGATTATTTACATAGCTTCATAACTTCTATGCTATGTAGCAAACAGCTTAAATTCAAGATGATTCCCATCAGAATCAATGAGCAGTGCATCACTGTGCTTCTCTGTGTGTTTTGAGCTGTCATTTCACCAGCAAATTAGATGGACGTGAGAACCTGGCTTCCAATTTCCTTCCCTTTATGCTGCTACAATGGTACAGTGACATAGACTCTCTTCAGTGTTGTGAGGTGGATCTTGCAAGGCCAGGTGGTGTTTTCAGGCCTTACTTTTTCTCTTTGTTCAAATGTGATTAAAATCTTTATCTTCAAATACAGAAACAAGAGAAACAAAGGCTTTTTCCTAAAAAAAAAAAAAATTATATGCACACTATGCAACATTTATCTAGTATACATTCTAAACTTCTTTAATTAATGCAACTCTAAAGCCAGCATGCTTTTATGTATCCATCAGACTCTGTAATGTTTCCTAAATGTGGTCAAACATAACTGCTGTCGTCATAATCAGAGCCAGTTGTTTAAATGCTCAGTTGTGAGTATCTGGTGGAATAGTTTTAAATAACAAGATAAACAGTACCGCTGCCAAACCAAAGTAATCTTACACTGAGGGGGCGTGTGGCACAGAAAATTTCCTCTTTGTCATTTTGATTTGAGTTTGAAGCTGGACCTGGGCTTAGTTCCAGCTCAAAACCACTGTTCACTTCAAAGGCTCCTAAATCGTCCCAAGGAGCTAATTTTGGCAGCCAATTGTTTTTGTTTGGCCAGGAATCCTAATAGCAAAAGCCGTCTGCTCCGGCAAATGAAGGTCTCTGCAATGCTCAGCCTTATCATTCCTGATTTTATCCTGATATGGTGGGTGCACAGGGTTTACTGGTTCCCCTTCTCACCCCAAGTTCACCACTTGTGAAACTGTTCACCGTTTGTTAAACTGTACATAACTGTCCTGCATGTAAATTAATAACATGCTTTCTATTTTAAGAATAAAGGATACTATGGTCTGATCTGAATTACTGCATAATCCTAAATTATTGCTGGATTATCTGCTTGTTTTCTCAGCAACTAGAGCTGGTTTGTTGATTTTTCCATTCCCATGAACAGAATTAGTCTGGTTAATTTATTGAATTAAATATGACTAGCTTCACTTTAGAAGGAAACCATTTGCAGCTGTGTTGGAGATACTATAATATTTATTATAATAATTATATGGACAACTTTTGGAAAGGCAAATAGGCTGTTTCTGTTGAGTAAGAAATTGGTCAGTACAAGGCATAGAGAAACATTAAGAAGCAAATCTTGTGAATCATTTAATAACAGGATAGTACTCACTTTCACACCACACACAGAGTATTTAATTTTGAATGTATTTCTACCTTGCTATTTTAAGATTTATGCACCAGAATTTTGGAGGAATCATACTCAACAAATTAAAGTATGAGATGTAAGAAATGATATGATCACTTTTGGCAACATGCAAGGCAGATGAAACACAGGTGGGCCCAGTCAGTGTTTGCATGAAACTGGCTAGAGGTCAGAGTTGCTCTGTTTATAGAGATGCAGCTGGACTGTAGTCTGTGAAGTAGCTAAATCCAAATTATCCAAGGAATGATAATTCTGTTTCATGTCATTAAAAAAAAAAAAATTAACAAAAAAAAAAAAAGAGAGAGAGAGAAGATTAAACCTTTCAAATTGTGAAATGCATTGAAAAGGTAAAACTTTCATTCACTCATGGCCTCAGACATTCTATGAAGATGTTGCAATTTTATGCAGTTTTGCAGAACTTCATGTTGGCAATAGAAAACAGTAGAAAGTGTTCAGACCAACTTCTTAAAAATGAATCATCAGGTCCTGGAAAGCTGACAGTTCATCTGTGGCATGTTTCTTTCTAAAAGTAAAAACCATTTTAATGCAAAACATTTATTTTCTATTGTTATACTATTCTCAATATTTCAGGTTCAAAGAAAATAATTTTATTAAGAGCGCTTTTAAACCTTAATCTTAAATACTGTGGACATGCTAATCATTTACCATGAGTATTTATTAGTAAGTAGCCAAATCAAGGCATGGTTTAAACACTTAGTTTGTTTTACTTTCTTGTTTCTTGGCTGAATTGACATTGTACCTTTAAAGCACAGTTTGACTTGCATTTCTTATTTAATTTCGATTTCTAAGCATTTGCATGTAAAAAATTGAATGTTATATGCAAAAATTTTTCCTGGGAAAAAAACTGTGTTTAGGAATCACCCTGCTACTCCTAGTCAATTTTTTGCCACTAATACTTACATAATATGTATATTTTTTTTTTACCATTTCCTATGGACCTGGTTTAATACCCATATTTCAACGTTAAAAAAGGTAGAAAAGTTAAAATATAGCAAGGCTATTGTGCTTTCTTTAACTTGCCTGGTTCCCAGGGATGAGAATAAACTTTTGTATACCATGATTTGCCAAAGACTATAAAATATGTGATCTAGAACAGGAAGTTTCTGCAGTGCTTATAGTTGCTGAGAGCTTGAAATACATATTTGCTTGCAATTAAATCAATTCTTGTGCTCTCCTTCAAAGTAATATTCATATAATGTAAAAATGTATATTTAACATTCACTATTTTGAATAATTTGCATTCTATCTTACATAATGAATTATAATTAGACAATATTTAGAACTCTAAAATGCCTTAAAAAAAGAGGCAAACCCATTTAAGTCAAACTTACAATTTTTTTGTCTCTCTTTTCTTTAGGACTTTGAAACACTCTTTCCATCAATTGTTGTCTTTGACAAGTTTGGAAAAACTTACTCCAGCACTGGCAAGATAGTGTAATTCTCCTGGAAACTACCGACCATTAGACACATGAAAAATAATCAATAAATGTATTCCACCAACTACACAGCAGCATGCTGACTGAATGTCCCATAAAATACTCCTTTGGTGACGTATACTGTGTCTGAAGTAATGTTAATTTATTTTCCTTGATCTTTAAGCAATATGGCTTCCAAGATTTATAAAAAATATTTTTCTTTTTAAAAAAGTATTATCTTAAGAGAATTATTTCTGAAAATGCTATATTTTATTTAGTATAAATAATTTAGGATACAAAACCAGAGTCATCAATAAAATACTTGGAATCAAATTTGTTTATTACACATTTTTAAGTGAGGTTAACACTAAAAAAGAAAAAAAAATTAAAATTAATATATTTTTTTCTCACAACTATAAATGTATCTGGTTCATCACTGTTGTTCATCATCTTCTGTGTTAGGTGTCCTTGCCTGATCTGTGACTTCAGAAGTGCAGGGTAGATATTTACCTGGAAGATAAGATAGTATTTAAAATCCTGTTAGCATTTCTATGGGTGAAAGAACTTCAGTGTTGAAAAGATAAAGTTCTGAAAACATATATACCTTATTAGTAGGTCAGTTTTTCCATATCCACTTAATTTTCTTTTTCACTGCCTGTGCATTTACTCCTAGTTCTGTATGCTATGAATACATAATCATGTGATGCTTGGTGAGAAGAACACATTTGATGGCTCAAATCTGATGCTTGTTTCCTCTGTTCATTAACAAGTAGTCCTGCGAAATAGTGAGTGTCCTCAGAGCTCAACCGCTTCAAAAGGCTCAAAGAATTTGGCATCATGGGAAGATCTCAGCATATCTAAAGAGCAAATTGTAAGCTGATGCTTAAAATCATGTGAGTGATTTTTTTACAGGAGTTTTATGCTGAATTTTCTATGATACCATATTTGCTTTTCATATAATTTGACTATACTTGATTCAAATATATCTGTTTATCTGTTACTCAATAGCAGGCTTTTCATTACTAATTTTTTTAATGTGATTCTTCTGTCCCCTATAAATGTGGAGAAAACTTCGATGTCTGTTTGCATTAATACTTTCTGAACCAGGTCTATTGGAAGGTGTCCCTGCTCATGGCATGGAGGTAGGAACTGGACGATCTTTAAGGTCCCTTGCAACCCAAACCATTCTATGATTATATAAATTAGAAGTCACAAATTTCCCTTTTACAGGTTTTCTCAGCTGTCAGCCTGTGTGAAAAAGTTTTACTGTTACCACACACCAAAGTAAAAGCCCTTTCAATTCCATTCCAGTAAGTTCTGAGTGCAGGCACTGGCTTGTACTGGTTACTTTTTGGAGTTTGTTACTTTCAAGCTTTAAAGAGTTTATTTCTATTATGAGAAATTAAGTCTGGGAAGCAGGAAGCAGCCACCCCAGTGGTGGAGTCTCCCAGAGAAGATTTAATCTGATCCAATGTATCAGAGTGCTTTAGTTGTTCCTGGAAGGGATTGAACATGAGACACTTGTGCAAAACTGTTGATGAATAAAGATGGCACAGTAATTTTTATATGTGGGAGCTATCTATTTGATTGCTTCAGCTTTAAGGTAGTTCATCACAGTAATTCACCCTTTGTTGCCTCTTTAACTTCATACCACAGTTTCCCATCAGTCCGATTAGAAATGGCAATGCCTTTATCAGATTAATCTTTCCTTCTCTTTCTTCCTTTCAGTATCTCTGACCCCAGGACAAAGCAGAGCCTACCATGCAGCCTGTGCTGCAGGGTGGGAGTGCTCCTAGTTGAGGGCCTGAGCACGGGGGAGGCTAAACCCAACACTTCCAATTGTGATTGTTTGATATGCACACACCTTTCCTCCTCTTACCAAAAATACCCCAAAACTTTTCTGTTTCTAAGCAGATAACCAGAAACATTCTTACACCAAACCAGGTTTGTTAACTTTATTAGATAAATAAACATCCACAAAACTAATGAAGTAGCTAACATATTACTTGTGAGGTTTGGATTTTGGGCATTTTTCACAAACTGTATTTCACACGGAATCCGATTTTCTTTATCTGGAGTTCAAACAGAATTTATGTTATTTATGGGCACATAGCATCCAAACTATTTTGTGTGGCCACAGTATAATCCCAGAATCCTTTTATTTCTCATTAAGTATATTCAGCACTTATTCATTTACATTTAAACAAACCTTTTGATAATTATTCTAAAGGGACCATTTTGTTTTGCCATCTTGCTTAAATCAAAATGTTTGCAAGTAGCAAACAAAGTTTTAACTAAAGCCAGTTAAAGATAAAATTTTGATATTTCTATTTACTGCAATAATATAATGAAAAAGACAGTAAGAATTTTGATGTCATTATGTAACCAACTGTCCATCAGTATAAATACTGATCGTGTAAGTGGTTTTACTTTGCTCCTGTATAACTTTCTTACTCTTTCAGTTTTAATTATCAAATTGCTTTTTGTGGTATATTTGACTAATATATTTTTAACATTTTATATACTCTGGGTTTTCCTTATTAATGAGATGGTTGTTTTGTAACATGCTGTGTACTTCAGAGACAATGTTTCTGTTTTACAGATGTTAAAATCTGTTCTCACAGTACAAAATCTTAACTCCCAGAATGGCACCAGGAAATAAGGCACCAAGAAATGAGCTGAGCACTCTGAAAATTTGTAAGGACTCCAAGACCTTGATGAATCTAAAAAACTTGTAGCCTCTTAGAAATGTAGTTGGCTATGCCATTTAGCCAAACTCTCACAGCAGTGCCTGAAAATCAAAAAGAATCACTGTGATGGTAGGGAAATAGACAAATATAAGAAACTCAGTCTTCAGAAAAAGAAATGTAATTATTCTAATTGCCTCATTGAATGTATTTCAGTTAATTGTAGTTGAACAAATGTGAATAATAAAACATACATAGCCAAACTATAGCAAAGGGCCTAGTTGCTGTTCTCTGCAATAATAAAATATGGCTTCAGCATGCAGCAAGACAAGAATATTCCTTGCTCTTCAGCAGCAGAAAAGTAGCTTTTGTAATTTGAACTGATTTAGTTCACATGTACAGACGGAAAAAAGAAAAAAAACTGTTTAGATTTTACCTACTGCGTGTTTACAGAGGCTTAAAAACACCTTTAGAAAACAGCCCATACTGGGAAGAACCCATCCTACCAGCTCACTACCAGAGTATGTCATGATGTGTCACTTAGGCATTTTTGCCTAACACACAGAAAGCCTGGAAGGTAATACTTTGATCCCCACTTATATCTGAGCAATTTGTATAAATCATAGATCCTGAGAGAGTCAAATAATAATGCTACTTGTTTCTCTATCAGCTGCACTGGCCTACATGTCAGGTGCCAAGGATTCAAAGCTACTTCACACCTCTTTGCTAATGACTGATGACCTTTGGATTCAGCCACCAGTGGGGATGGTAGTGCTCGTAGAACGATGCAGGCAAAGTCATGAAAAGGGAACAGCCACGTGCAAAAATTTGCTCACAACCTGTCTCACCCTGAGAAGCTTCAGGTATATTAGGAAATGTCTGGTAACATCTATCCTTACCAAACCTATCTGCTGTTCCTCAGCGGATTAAAGATCTTTCAGTAGTGCTGCCCAATAGTTTTTTTGACTGCTATATATCTGATGTTGTAAACACAGCAAAATCTCTTAATTTGGGTAATTTAAGAGCTGCCTTCTAGGCTGATCCAAGATGTTCTCAACACTTGCCAGGGAAAACATTTAGCTTGCAATGCCCTCTAGAGGCTGATTTGCCATAATAGTGGTGGTGGCTGCTGATACACTTCACTTTTCTGGTCCAGTCTGGAGCTTACAAGAAACAGGTTTTTCCCTCTTTTCTTTTTTTTTTTTTTTTTTCTTTTTTTTTTTTTTAATTTTTTTTTTTAAGTAGCCACACGTCACATTTCTAGAGGTGCAGAGGTCTTGAAACATTAGAGGCTCTGCCACTGATCTAGATGCCTTGTTGTGGACTTGTACTGAAGGTGCTTCCAGCTGAGATGGGGCCATATTTAAGCTGCAAAGCAGCATGGTGATGCTTGGAAACAATAATGGATTTTTACACACCAATGCTTGACATTGAGTAAGAGTCTGAAAACATCCAAATTAAAAATATTTCTAGCAGCTTACTGGTATTCCAAAGCATGCGTTTGCCACACGCCTTCCATAAATCCATGGCTCTCCGTTTAATGAATTTAGAAGTCCTGCTTAGTCGAATGAGGTTATCTGTCTTTTCTTGGCAGCCATGGGCTCTTACACTCAGAACAGCAGAGACTGAAAAACAAGGGAGGAGCATAATTCCTTAATATTAAAATCTGGGTTATCCCATATTAAAATAGAAATACTACAATTACAAGGGAGTCACATCCATGTATTCTGAAACAGAATTTGAGCCTTGAACCTTTTATTTGTCTTAACTTCATTAATAAAATATTTTTTGGGGTGAATTTTCTTTCACTAGTTGACAAAGCTTTCTGGTAGGCCTGGAAAAATGTCAGCTAAGAGGCTCAGGCAATGCTGGCTTGGCTTCATATTCTTCCATCTTTTAATAGTTCAACTCATTAATGAGAAAATCATCTGGCTGCTGGCACAATCAGATGCAGTCACTTATCAGTACATTGAGTTCAGTTTATAGTACTCCGATTCATATTCGTGATCAGAGGATGCAGTGGAGCAATTCATTTGTGCACTGCTGCATTAAGCAATCACTGCCAAAATGTGACATATTGGGAGTTTGCATTAAACTGCTCCCTTTGAGAATCTTTGAGCAAAGAAATTCCAGAGTGCAGAAATCTGTTGAGATAAATCACGGAGCCACTTCAAGAAAAACATTGGGATTCCATGTGTATAACATTTAGTTTTAAAAAAAAATCAATTTACGGGTGCTATTGTATGTGTGACATCCTCAAATGCAAGTTTAGATTATTATAACAGCTAACAACATGTGCAAACTAGATTAGAGTTATCCCAAGCTGAACTCTCTTTCTTACTTGTAATTTATTTATGTTTAACGAAAGTTAATGTTGTTCTTGTTTTGGATGAAGATATTCAACAATGTCAAAACACCAACTTTCTACATTCTGTATGTCATGGACAAATAAGGGGCAGTTGCAGTCTGTGCACACAATGACTCCATTTTTAGGCAGGGACAGTGCTTATAAATTTGAGAGAGATGCATCTTGTGTGCTATTGTGAGGAAAAGGTGAGGCCAGGTTTAGTCACCTTCTCACTTATTCTAAGTTTGTAGCATGGTATAGCAGTGATTCCTTGTCCACATGTTTCATTTGATTCCATCAGATCATTTTCTAATGTCAGCCTTTATCATCTTTTCTTCAGGTTTGCAAAGCCTGAGCTACTCAATGGTAAGAGAAGAAAAATGAAAATGAAAATGAAAAGGGAAAGGGAAAGGGAAAGGGAAAGGGAAAGGGAAAGGGAAAGGGAAGGGGAAGGGGAAAGGAAAGGAAAGGAAAGGAAAGGAAAGGAAAGGAAAGGAAAGGAAAGGAAAGGAAAGGAAAGGAAAGGAAAGGAAAGGAAAGGAAAGGAAAGGAAAGGAAAGGAAAGGAAAGGAAAGGAAAGGAAAGGAAAGGAAAGGAAAGGAAAGGAAAGGAAAGGAAAGGAAAGGAAAGGAAAGGAAAGGAAAGGAAAGGAAAGGAAAGGAAAGGAAAGGAAAGGAAAGGAAAGGAAAGGAAAGGAAAGGAAAGGAAAGGAAAGGAAAGGAAAGGAAAGGAAAGGAAAGGAAAGGAAAGGAAAGGCTGTAGGTCTGCGATCACTCATACATAAGCGCAATAGGTGCTAAATTTCATTTAAATGTGCCCTTAATGTAGCTTCTTTTGCTTGAATAGGATTGTTCTTGGTTTTTCTCATTGGTATTTTGACCAAAATCTGAGCCAGTGAATCACTAAGAGGAGAAAATATGCATAATATGCAAAAAAAAAATAATTAAGTGGGTTGATCATGCTTTATGTTTCTGCAGCAATAATAATCTCACTCATGCCTAGTAGTCACCTGTGTTTTGGCACTGACCAAGCAGTTGCCAGCGTGGGTCTCTCATTAGTTCAGAAGACATTTGCTGGCTTCATTTTCATATTTTGCAAATCCATCTTTGGTGATATTCCTGTGTACCTGCTAGGAATCAGTCACTCTCTTGGTTTTCTTTCTTTGTTTGATCTTTGCTGTTATCCTCCTACTGGAAACATTTCCCCTGCATCATAGGATACTTCTACTATATCCTAATAATGGTACAAAAAAGCTTTGATGGAAATTAGTTAAAGATCAGTTGGGAGTAAAAAGCTCAGATCTTTAAAATATTTGTGTTTGCAATATATCTCTCCCTCTTAAGACCCTGTTTCTCCTCCACCACCAAGTGTTGCCCCCTGCAGATGAGGGGAGAATTGGTTTGCAATCAATCTTTTGCTCTAGACAGCACAGCAAATGGAGTATTCTGAGGCAGTCTGTGCGGCTCTTAACACCTAGATATTTATTTCAAACAGAAGGGTCTTTCTGATTTCCTCACAGTCTCCTGAATACACAACTGACAGTGCCAGAAACACAATCATTACGCAACTCTTAGTCTGACTGAATAAATTTATATCTTAATCCCACTCAGAATATATCAAAGCATATAAAGGTATATTTTCTAAAATTTAGAATAATCCCAAATCCTCTTTAGGCCAGATGCTTCCTTAAATTATCCATATTGCTAGGCTCTAAGTTCTGTTTCCAAAGTCTTTTACAATCAATACGATCAGCTACAACTCCCCTGAAGTACATAGTTGTTTTAGTGTTAATCTAGATACAGAAGAGCAGGGGAAAAAGAAAATATATATATACACACATACACCCACACACACGCACACATATATATACCCTGCCTGCTCCCCTTGGCCCAATGAGGAGATGCAAAAGCATCCAGAGTGAGCATTTCACTGCCTTTGAGGGGAACTTTTCACAGGTACCTTGCACTGACTCTTTCTGTCTGTCTGCATACAAGTGTGCAAATGCTATGGCAAATCTGGGGGAAATTCTGCTCCCTTAGGCGTTTAAGTGCCTTCGTTATCTAAGTAAGTTAGGCCTGAATTTAGGTTATAAATTAAGTTAAATGTTATTAAGTGTTGTTCTTTTGCTAAACTGTTAAATTTAAGTTATAAGTCAAGTTTAAGTACTTTTGAGTGCCTTCAAGCCTTTAGGCCATGTTCCTTTTTGTCCTTGCCCTTTCTATCCTTTTGTCCCATGCACCTAAACACACACACACACACACACACACAGAGTTCTCAGTTCATTTCTGTTTGGATTGACTGGATTGTGTTTGTTGCTTTTTTTCCCTCAGTGTGCCTCAACCATCTCACAAGTAGCAGAGTGAACCTTTGCCATCAAACTCCATTGTGCTGTCACTTAATATTAAATCAGGTTTTTACTGGTCCCCTCTCTGGTGATTCTTTAGGTAACTCAAACACTCACTTGTAACACTGGGGCCATGCTGGGGACTACTGGGAATGATGGGTGTGTGCTGGAAGCAACTGGGATATACTGGGAGGGAAAGAGATCATAGTGGGGGCAACTGGAACCATGCTGGGGCAACTGGGATGACTGGGAATGAGTGTGTTGGGACCACTGGGATAGAGTGGGAGAGACTGTAAGCAACTGGGATAATTCTGGGAGTGACTGAAACCATGTTGGGGGTGACTGTGAGCAACTGGGATCACTCTGGGAGGAAATGGCATCACACTGGTGTGGCTGGGTGGATACTGGGAGCAACTGGAATCATGCTGGAGGCAACAGGGATCATCCTGTAAGTGACTGGAACTGTACTGTGAGTGGCTGCGATCACACTGGGATCATACTGGGAGTGACTGGAATTACAGCGGGTGTGAATGGAACCTGACTTGGAGTTACTGAGAGCTAATGTTCCCATGCTGGGAGCCAACAGGGGACAGGTTGGGAGCAACTGGGAGCTACTGGGACCACATTTTGGGCTACTGGGAACAACTGAGAGGGTTAGGGTTAGGGTTACAGTTTGGTTTAGTGTTACATACACACACACACACGTACATATATATATATGTGTGTGTGTGTATATATATATATATATATATATATATATATATATACACACACACTTGTCCAGCTCTCTGGCCATTACATTTTTGCAGGGGTCTGTTAGAGGAACAGACATTCCTATGGTTTCATAAATGGTTATGTGTCTTATTCAGAAGACAGCCTCTTGTTTGCGGTTCCTGCTGCAGATATCAAAAGGAAAAGGAAAGTAATTCAAAGGGAAAGTAGAGGACAAGTTTGAGAGCCATGGCAAACAGGCAAAGTGGTTGCTGGATGAACCATAGAAACCATCTTGCTCATGTAGTCCAGCTAGTGCCATATATTGCAAGTATTTGGAGGCTTTAAACAGGAAAATGGAAGAGAAAGGACTGTCCTGGGCAATGGCATTTGAGTGCTTTGTGCAAGGCAGCAATGGCAACAGTTCCCCCCCTATGCTGCAGTGACTCAAAGCCAGGTCTCTGTGGTAAGGAATTCACTGCAAACTCATGCTGCCCACGAGAAAGCAGGAATTCTTAGAGACCACTTTTCGTTGCCTGGTACTACAGCTCTTGCAACTTGTTAGTTCGTCACTTGCAGTCTAATGACAGTTGAGGAGGATGACCGTGACAGACAGCTGGGTCTGTAAGCATCGAGAGAGAGCTTATGTCTGACCTACTTCTGGAAATGATTAACACATGATTTAGCTCTTATTCATTTCTATTCATGGTCATATATCTCACAGCTGTTGCTGAACACCAAGAATCAGGAAAGGTTTTTGATGGCTCTATACAAGTGCATAATCAAACGGTGAGATCTGATAATTTACAATAGCAAGTTACGTTTCTTGTTAAAAAAAAAAAAACTTCTTGTTCCTGTTGCTCTGAAGTTTTTATTTCTGTTTAACCACCAGCACATTCTAGAAATGTTAAAACAGTGATGGTGTATTTAATTTCTCATAAAAACTATCAGTATGCTTATTTAATTTCCCACAGCTCCTATGTATTCAGATGAAATCATCTATGTTATAGTAAGTCTAATAATCATCTTTGAGATGTTTGAAAGATTTTCAATTGTACATATTCTTTTTCAACATTTTATTTTTATAGTGGAGACTGCATGGTTCCTTCTCCAGTATAACTGTGCCAAAAGGGACAAGGTGCTTTTGCTGCATCATTATTTAACCCACTTACATCTCTGTCATGATAACAAAGAAAAAGTTTTAAATATATGGCCAAGTGAGAGCCAGCAGTGCTGCAATAGTTCCACATGCATGGACTTAGAAGTTCATAGCTTTGTTAGGATTAGCATGTGGAAGTTGATTTGATGCTCAGTAGCAATCTGGTAGTTGACCACATCTGGACTGGGAGAACTGACCAAAAATGTTTCTGGCAGGTTTGCTTATCTACCTATCTATTATCGAAAAACGCAATGAGACACATTGTGCAAGCATGGCCCTTTCGTGGGCGGTTTTAGAAGCTCTGAGTGAGGGCAGGTGTGTGTGAGGGTTTGTACACTAACAATTTGCCTGAATTCAGGGAGTATTAGAATTTTTGAAAACCTCTCCCATGATACCATCTTGAGATCCTTGAGATACAAATGAAAAATGTAAACTCTGGCTCTTTTGAGTATTTTTATTTCTGTCCCCAGTAATTTTCTTTCACTTGTTTGGTTCTTCTTTGATAATGATTGCTCCAAATATTGACAGATTTTGACAGTATCTGCTCACCTCTCACTCATCTTTGCTTCTACTCTCCACAGATCTGACTGATATAGACAAACTTGTAAAGGTGGTCAGATGCAAAAGATTTTCACAGCTGTTCTTGTTGAGGGCATTCAAGCTGGAAAAATGTGTTCTTACATCATAGATTATTTTTTTAAAGCAGATAAAGGATTGGCAAAGAAAGTACAGGTATTTACTTACAAATGTGATTGTATTAACAGGGCTGAAAAAAATTTTCCAATAATTTCAGAAATTAGAAAAAAGCGAAACTTGTGTTTCAGTCTTGTGAATGTTTGTTATAGATTTTTCTTGAAGTCCAGCAGCTAGCCAGAACTAATAATTTCACCTTTTTTTTTTTTTTAATTGTAAGTTTATGTCCACTTAGGAAGAAAATAACAATATCTGTGCCAATGATTCTTGAGAATTTTTTTCTTCTGGGGAGTCTCAGATTCTATTATAAATATGAAGAGCTCATAATAAACAGCTGAAATTTGAAAGACTCAGATTTTCTCCTTATTATGTGTACATAAAGATAGATGGAGAGAAGATTCACCTTGAACAAGTCTCTACTAACCTTCTGCTGAGCTTGAGAACTAGTAGGCTGCCCCAGTTTTTACACTGATAAAAGGAGTTTGGCCATGCTGTTTTCTCAAAACATGTTGATAAACTGTCTCTTCACAGCAAGAACACATTTAGCTGATACATCTCTTACTCAGATTGTCACATAGAATTAGCAAATCAATTCAAATATTAAGTATTTTATTGCTATCTAGGAATTAGAAGCAAGGACTAGAGGGATTGGTTTTGGCACATTCTATGCAGAATTTTTAAATGAATGATCTTAGAAACAACTGAGTAATATTCTCTAACAAGAGAAGGAAGTTAAAGATGGCAAAAGTATTTTGGTCAAAATTCATTTTAATTTTACTCAAAATTTTTCAAGTAGAAAATCATGCTGATTTTTTCCAAAATACAAAATACCACTATTGAAGCCCAAATAATCCCAATCTTTACTTAGAGACCTGGAGTGGAACCCATCAGAAAAGTACGTGCAGAGCAGAGAAAATTTTTGTGTGGATCTCTGTCTGTTCCACTGAAAAACTACAGCAGGGAGCCTCAAGAAAAGATCTAGTCTTCCCTTGACCACAATTTATATCTTTCCTCAAAAAAAAAGAACAGGCAGGAAAAGTAGTGATGCATGTCTGATATTGATGGAAAGCAAGTATGTACCTCATCCATTGAAAACATTGATCAAGGCCACTTTGCTCTTTTTTAATGATGGCCCCATAAATCTGCCAGTATCAATGAAAGTCACTGTTATCTACTCGAGGTTCTAAATGGCTGTGCTAAGGAAGCTAAGTCATAGCTAATGGCTCTTTGCATCCAGGAGCCAAATTGTGATTCTCTCCCCTTTCAAAACTCTTCTACTTCTTGTTTAGCTTTTGTTTGCTTGTTTGGCTGCATTTTTCGGTAAACTGCACATGAAGAAAACCAGGACACACTAAAAACCAGGAGGAGATTCCACATACTCACAGCAATTTTTCATGGAGTGGTTTTAATATTGGAAAGGTCTTCTCTCAGTAGGTTTCAGTCAAGAAAGATGAGAATACAGCAGGATGTGGCCTTTTTCTGAGAATACAGTCTATAGAATGTGGCAAACAAATTTGAATAAAAAGACACTGGAAAAGTGATATTCCTGTTACAAATCAATGTATGATCTGTGGTTCAATAGCAAATCAGATATAGTATTAGTTTGGTAAACCAAGGCATTTGACTTGCCTATTTAAAAAAGTCAGGAAGGTGCCAGACACTATATGGGGTTCTAATAAGATCTGAAGGAATGAACAAGCAGGTGGGATCAGGCTCATCCTAGTTCACAAACTGTGTTTAAATATATGGGCTTGTTCTGCACTGCTGTACTGTCTGCCAGGAGCACAGTTCCTCAGCTCCCAGTGTGGCAGGGACTCCTCAGCAACACCCAGGGTAGGATGAAGAATCTTTCTTGGGACCTCCAGTTATTGCCAAACAGAGTTTACCATTTCAATATTTTACGCTACATATGTTCAGGATTGAAGTCTATCCTCAGTGGAGGACTTCACCTCACACAATGGGGAGCAATAAATAACCCTTCTCTGGAGAGATGGTGAGAACCTTTTGAAAAAAAAGTTTACTTATTTTTTGCATCAAGGATATCAAAGAGATTCTCTAGACAGATCTGACTGTATCTTAGTTATCTTTGCAATGAAATCCCTCCTTAGCCTCGCCCCAACACACATTCCTGTGTAATGTGTACATGAATCTCAGAAACAGATGGAGTATGCCTTACCCAGAATCTAATCCTAGTGAGGTAGAGAGGCCAGATGGTCTCACTTTCCAAATGAAAACTTTCAGAGAATCTTTAAACTAAGCAAAGATTTTATTAACATTGATGGCTGGATATAGTGTAATACACAGAGAAGATTAATTAGAAACCCTAATTAAATGTAACAGTGTAAAAGAACCAGAGCACTATTTGGCATCAAACAGCCTTTCAAGATTCTTGTTGAAACCTGGAGTCCTCAGCATGGCTGAGCTGCAAAGCGAACAACAGAAAAGCAGAAACAATGAGATTTACTAAAAGGTGCCAAACTCAATTCTACATGCAATCATTTCCTGTATTTTTTTATAGAATCATAAGAGGGCTGAAAGGAACCTTTAGAGGTCGTCTAGTTCATCCCCCTACCCCAAGGCAAGATCAGCTATACCTAAATCATTCCTGACAGATGTTTGTCTAACCTGTTCTTATAAAGCTCCAATCACAGAGATTCCAAAACATCCCTAGGCAATCTATTCTGGCGTTTAACTATCCTTGTTATTTGAAAGTTTTTCCTAATGTTTAACTCTGAATCAATGCTGCTCCAGTTTAATCTCGCTATTTTTTTATTCTATAGACCAAGGACATGGTGAAAAGTTTACGCTTTTTTTCAATTTTTAATCAGGTACCTTTTACAAATGGAAAGATTACTCCTGTGTTTCCCTGCTATTTTTAAACATTTTTTTAGACCTTGGAATCCCAGTTCTTTCATTTTGCTCCCATTTAGACTTCTGACGATTTGGTTTCCCTTTATTAGGACCACATCTCTCTCAAACTGAACATTGCAGTGGCACTCTTAGCCCTACAGAATGAAAGGCCTGTATCACATGTTAAGGACAGCATTTCTTGTTTTGTGCTAAATTCATGTTCTTTTCCTACAGAGCTCTTGCCACTCATTTCCAGCTTGCTTTTAATAAAAGTTGACCAATTATACTGAAGAAGGGATTTCTTTACTGTTTTTCACTGCGGACAATTGCAGAAAATGAGTATTTATTCGCATGAAGATGTTACCATGTCCCCCAAGCAAATGAGGTGAAAGAGTCAGTTTTCTTCAGCCTGTTAAAGGAACGCACATCTGGAAGGAATATTTTAATTCTCAGACATATGGAGTGGGGAGCTTGAGGATACGAGCGTCACACATCAGTTCCTTTAAATTCTGTGCTCGTATCTCTGGTGCGCAGCAGGAATTCTTGCAGATCATGGACAGTAACCAAGAAAGTGTTGCCATGTTTTTACAACATCCTGACCTCCAGACTGTTACTTAGTTGATTAGTTGGCCATACAGCCCTACAAGGTTGTACCATCTTACTGAAACCACTTTGGATCTTAGAGGTGAACAGCATACTTAGGAAAAGCAACTGCAGGTGGCCAATGGCACAGAGAAGGACTTCCAGGAGCCTCCTCCTGATCCCGTGCATCAAGTGTACTCCCATTCCAGCTCCCTTGGAAAATGCTGCCGTGAAGTGCTGCAGAGAAGCACAGGAAGAAGCATCTGGACCGCGACTGTTGTGAAGGTTTGCTGAGACAAACACATACATGCTTATGGCTCACGGAAAAGGGAACAGATGTGCAGATTCAAGGAATTTTATCCCCCCAAATGCTGCAGTCACAGCTAAAGAAGAACTAAAAATAGATGCAGTTGTGGGAGCAGCAGCGATGGCAAGGACTAATGCTGAGAGGGTGCAGAGAGAGAGGAGAGGACAACTTATCACAGAAACAAGGATAAGCGAGGAGGGCATTAATTATGGTCTGCCCTGAATAGTGACAGCACCCAAACTGCCTCCCTTAACAAGTTTCCTCTTTTGTAGTTTCCCAGCATCAGCTGCATACCACCCTTTCCCACTACCAGTGTGCAGCACATATGGCTGCCTTGCAAGAATCACACAAATCATCCAGTAAGTTCATTTTTATTAGTAGCTTCTGCTTAATTAAGGGATGCATCATGCTTCATCAATCAGCTTCTGTGCATGCGAATTGGTCTCAGCCACCGTGCTGATGCAAACTCCAAGCAGACACAGTCCTTGTGCTGCAGGCAAGAGGCTGGTTAGCCTGACTTGGGGCAGCCAGGGCAGAGCTGTAGCCCTGATTGTGAGAGGGAAGTGTCATAGCACAGCTAAGGCAATGGGAGATCCACAGTGACTTTCTGCTGTTATGCACTGACTGATGGATGCATAAAGCCATGGGAAGAAATGGGAAGAAAAATGTTAGTGTTGAAACAGTGAAAAGCATAACTACAGGTTGAAAGCTTTGGTTTGTTTATAAATGTAAAGCATTTTTAGCTTTCTGGGTTTTAAAGAAATGAGGTAAACCAGTTTTTGGAGTCACCACTGGTGCATTTCAGCCATGTAGAAGAAATTCCTGCAGATGCACAATTCATGTGTCCAACAAAGCCCAATGCTGTGCAGTGCCAAACAGAGGTGCCATGGACAGAATGGACACATGAACCTACACTAGAGTGTATGTACCTAAAAGTGCTGGGTCTAGCTAGCCTGGGGTTGGCTTGGGACCTCTTCCTGGAGATGCACAGTGAGATGTGTCTGTAATTACAGGTAATCACATTCTCCGGTCTCTCAGTTAATGGCAAAAAAGGGCTGGCTGTTATCACCAGGCCATTACTGGCTCTGGAATAATGCTCATAGCAGCAACTCAGTGAATTATTTTTTATTTGCTTAATAACATTAAAGGCGTAATTGGTCAGATTGCAGTTCAGCTTTTCCGTTGCAGCCTCTTTCATGGCCTCAGATACACTTACTCGGGATTCCTCCTGTGCAGGAAAGATTAATTCTGATGAATTATACCAAACTCCATCATAGTTTTGCTGCTTGAAGGAGTCATTAAGAAGTGGAACCTACCAAAACCAAACTCACTTACAGCCAAAATCAAATTGACTTCAGTCTTCTGATGTGAAAGTCTGTGCATTAACCCATCAGGTTATCTAACCCTCAAGTGCATGCTTTGAATAAAGCCTTTAGTGAATGTAAGTAACACCATAACATGCATGTAAGATATCTCACCTCAAAATACACAGGTCATCATTTTCCTCTGCAATTTTCATGGTAGCTTATCCTTTACATATTTTATTATTATTTTTATGATAGCTATTAAAAGCCTTCAGATGCTCTATGGATTACTTGTGAAATAGTGTATGTACAGTATATATGTTTTTTAATAGTGCAATTAAGGTAGATCAGACAGTTCTACTATATTATTATATACATCTCTGCAATTAGCATATTGTAAGTGCCTACAAAAGGTTTATATGATTTTTACATCTGCAATGCTTCACTACACACCTCCATAAGTTGATTTCCCGGTGGCTATGAATTTTAGGCTGTTTCTAGCTGCCTGATAAAAGCAAACCTGTATGAAGCTTGCTATTTTATCTGGGTTTATTCCAGGCCCTGAAGCTCAAGTGAAAGAGCTTTTAAAACTATATTAAAGAAAATAAAAGAAAAATAGTAATAAGCACACAACCTTTATTATTTTATCATCTGTAAGATACAAAACTGCCACCATTCAACAATCTTTAGGAATAACTTGGCACTACACAGACTTGGCCTGAACATATTTTCTAAATGTGTTATTAGAAGGAACTCTTCATGCAAGCTTCTCACACAGTCGAAAGTGAAGATGTACTTTCCACCTTAGCTCACTTCCTTAAATTTCCTGACCTGTAAGGTGGAGGAAAAGCAGAGAAATCAAGTTGCAGACTGGGGAAGACAGTCCAAAACCACTTCATGTACGTTCCTTCCATCTGCTTGATTCACTTATCACAGTGGGCCTGGGAAAACACCCAGGCGATTTATAAGAAATCCTACCCAAGAACAGTCAGGTTGTTGGGAAATAGCTGAAGTTTCAATGGTGTCAAAAAACTTTCACAAAGAGTATTCTGACCTTGCAGATATTTTTGGGAGTGGATTGGTGCTGGAGCAAAAGTACAGAATAGAAATTTCAAGAAGTTTTTTTTTCTCCTTTGACCTCTCCCATACATTCCTCCTTGAATCAATCACTTCACTGATTTAACCATTTGGTTACAAATGCCTGGAAGAAAACTAGAGCTCTCAGAGGGGCTCCCCCCAAAATATGCAGGAATTCTCATTTTGATCAAATTCTGGACCCAAAATGTATCTCTTCCTTATAAACAAACAGATCATTAGGTAAATCCAGCAAAGGAATGATTCATGACTACATGATGTCAGTGCACATTAAAGGCTTTGCTTTCAGGTGGTTTTTCATTATTAGGCCTTTCTGCTGAAATGTGACTAATCTAATCCAGGAAAAAGGGGAAACCCCTGGCATCAAATCTCTGTTCCCAAATGACTGACTGATGTATTTTGCCAGGGAATCATGCTCGACGTGTAGGGATGGAGAACAAGTCCCCATAATCTATGGCTTACTAGCTGTTTCTAAGTGATTCTGGCTGTGTCGATAGATTTGTTCACAGCTCTAATTGTGTTAATGAATTGAACATAATTAAACTTACAGCATGTCACAAGCTTCCTCTGGCAACTCTAGTAGGTTTCTTAAGTACCAGTTCATCAGCAACCATACTACAAATGAATAGGTGACTACAGAACCAGCCAGAACGGCTTAGTAACAAAACAGCAAATAAATAAAAATAAGACCAGACCTTAATATTACTATTCATCCAAATTATTACATGAGGGGTGAGGAACTTGGATTGTAAGGGTAGAATTGCCCAGGGTTTTATTTTTTTGGGGTGTCTCTTGAGAAGCACCCAGCTCAAGCTGTACCACTATTAACAAAAAGCACTTTCATAAAGGAATCCATCTTTCATCTTATGCAGAAACCTCAAGTCAAATCCGGCTATGGTAACATGTTTTCATAACATTCCACAAAGCAAAACTCATCTGAATTCTGAAATTTGTCTTAAATTCCAACTTTCCCATGGTTTGCAACATTGAAAAGGAGGATTATGTGAAATGTACTTACCTTCAAAGTAGAATGAAGTGCAGTGTTTAATCCGTTTTTCCCCAGCAATTTAGCTGGGATGATAAATAACTTAGGGTTCATGTTCACACAGATAGGAGTGACAAACCCTCTTGTCTATCTCCATTGAGGTTCTGGGAGTTATCCTCTGTTTGGCTACCGTATTTTTAAGTATTTAAAGAATTGTAATAATTCATGCATTTTTCAAGCTATTTCATGTTGATCTCTTTTGGGTATTATCCCTTTGGTCAAACCTCAAACAATAAAAATCTTATATATTTCTCATTCTAGAACTTGGATCTCCTCCTTGCTGCACATACAGATATTTACCATCAATAATCAGGCAATATTAACAAATAGCAAAATATTATGAATCCTTTTCTAAGTTACATCATTACTAAAAATATATCCTTAAATTAGTATGTTATTCTCCTGTTTTTCTTCATGTGAACATTGTTGTCTTAATGTAGAATTTATTTTATACATTGTCTTAACATAAAATTTATTTATTTATGTTGTCTTAAAATATAATTTATTTTTCATTTAAAATGTAAACAAGAAGTGGTGACTATTCACAATTTCCTGGTAACATTCTCATTGTTGAAGGAGCTATATAGGAGCTATAGTCCCAGTAGAAAAAAAATAGTATATATGTGTTATTTTTTAAACAATAGGCTCTTTCTATGAAAGCATTGATTCTGGTTCAGTGTTTTCATAATAGCACAAAGTGTTGTAGGAATTACTGATGGTGCAGAACATTATCAGGTGCACACAGCATGATGCCTGCACTGTTTTCACGATGTAATTTTTGAAGAAACTCCAGCAAACTAAACCCTTTTGATGCAGCACTAGATAACAATATGGAACAAATAAAATGATCTAGGAGAAATGTTGCCTCTAGCACAAATGACTGAATCTCATTAATATCCATGCAGTTATCTGCAGACCACAAAAAATACATCTCTATGCATTAGCTAGCACAGATACCTCTGTGCAGTCCTGCCTTTAGGTTGTGTAGACATACAGTATTTTCTGATTAAATTAACCTGTGTCAGGTTCTTAAGGTTATGTTTTTCTTTCTTGTGCATTCGTATCTAACCTGAGGGTGAGCCTTATTTTCAGCATCTGTCTTAACATAAATTTTGTGGTGATCCTCAGCACAAAGAATTTCTGCTTAAAATATTTTCGTTATTACACCATGCTTTGTAGACCAAATAATAGCAAACTCCAGTGCAACTTAGCCATTTTTCCAGGGCTGGGAGAAGACTGGCTAACATCTTAAGTAAGTAGATAAGCACAACACAATCAAACTTGTAGGATATACACGTACCATGTATGTGTCAGAGACGTTTGTGTGATAAATTACACAGACCATGTGGTAAATTGCAGTTTGCGCTTTTGACTGCCTCATCTACCCTCTGCTTACTAATCCATCTCCACTGGGACCACTTCTATCATTTAAAAGATCTGATCAACATCAAATAGCTCCCTTAAAAAAACCACAAAACAACTTGCCACTATACATAAAGCAGGTTTATCTAACCGTAGTAAATGCTGGATATGTCAGCAACCTTCAGCTAACCTATTTCATGTCATTTTAAAGGGCCATAAATGGCAAAAAAGAGTGGAACAATACTTGAAAAGGCCTTCCTGTAGCTCTCAACAGGGATCTTTCCGTCCCTGGAAAAATCTGTATGATGGGACTGAGAGGTGAGGCTTGCAGCATAATCCAAAAATAGTACTCTGTACTAAAAAAGAAAATCCAAAGCCTAAACAAAAAATAATGACAACAAAAACAGAAAAAAAAAAAAAAAGAACAAAGAAAAAAAAAGGCAAAAAAGCCCTCCCCACTCCCCAGGACAGTTCTATGAACTCTCCAAGTCCTAAACCAGAAAAATAATCTGACATCTGATGCAATATTGAGACTAATACGTTAATTACATATGGTTAGATTAATCCATTAATCACTGCTAAAAATAATTGTGTAGGTACCTAAATTAGCTGAATCTTTTTTTATGGGAAGCAAAGAAGAATAAAAGGCTTTATAACACTAAAAGTAATTCCTGTGGCTGATAATTAGCATTGTGTTTCAACACTCATCCTTATGCTGCTACTTTCCCTTGAAAAAAGCAGGGCAATGTCCTCGTCTTCACTGAACACAGTATTAGCACCTCAGAATTGCACCGCTCTGGAGCCCAGACTTAATTAAATAACAAGGTTAGGATCAGACAATATATCAAGGTTATAAACTGGAGCACTAACCTTCTGAAGGGGAGACATTCTCAGCTTTCTAAAGGAAACAGGGGTTTGTGTCTATATTTGGAAGGTCCTGAGAGAACAAACTTTAGCATCAGCATAAATTAAGTACAGAGAAAGTAATTTAGGTGCAGTTAGTCTCCTGTCTGTGCCTTGGTTCAGGACTGGAGTTCCTGAGCGTGCAGTGGTAGTGCTGCCACAGATAATAACAGCACCAAAAAGGAAAGCAGGCGGATTTCCAGGAGCTTTGGGTCAGGCCTGAATACCGTAGGTTCTTTAGGAAGGATCTTCACCTGAGCTTCAGCTCAGAGTCTTTCCTGCTTTCTTCTCTCTGCTCAGCACTAGGCTTCATTGAGTTCAGTGGAGTTGACAGCATCTGGCTCCAGAGCTCACCCTGACGCCAAGGACTTCCCTTAGATGTACTGTAGTTCCTCCAAAAATGTGCATCTCCACAAGAAAGAAGGTGACCATAGGCCAATGCCAAGCAGGAAGGGAGAACTGTCTTTTCAGAAAAATGTCTATACCCGCAGCACGTTTCCCTTTAGAGCAGTGAGGTCTGTTCACAGAGAAAGGTGCTGCGTAGAGCAGGAACAGGCTTTCTGTGCATGGAGAGACAGACTCAAAGGATTAGTCCATAAGTGTATAACAGTAAGAGGGGAGACTGTCTGGAGTACTAACCCTGTTTGTCTAGCAAGACCCAGAGAAATACTACAAATAAGACAAGTAATCAATAGCATTCAGATTTCCAAGAGAACAACATAGAATAAAAACCTCCAACTCACAAAAAACCAAATTGTATTCCTGGAAAATTTCTCTCTGTTCTTTGTTTTAGTTTTACAAAATAGCTTGTTATAATTTTGTAAAAAATCTTCTTTGACTTTGACTGTTTTTCTAAATAGAAGATAAAGCATAATTGTTAATTTTTCATGCAAACTACAATGTGTGGCATAACTCCTTATGAAAGAACTATAATGTTTGCAAAGTCAATACTTAAAAAGTTAATAGTACTTCACTGAAACAAATGCTCAAAGGCCTCAAGATGGAAAGTGAAAGCTTGGTTAAGCAACAAGTAAGGGAGGATGAGCTAATGGTTTGCAATGGTCTGTAGGGTAGATAAGCCAGAAGGAAAAAAGAATTATAGACAAGCACAGTAAAATGCAGCAAGGACTACTGGAATGAAAATAAGAAATGGAAAATTTAGACTGGGCACATCAGGAAAAAATTCTGATTGGAAAAAATTATTACATGGCCAAACAGCCTCCCAAAAGATATGCTGGAATTGCTGAAATTCTCTGAAATAGCTAAAATGAACCTACATACAATATAATAGACCATAGTGGCAAGAGCAATGTCAGGATTGGTGCTGAGAAAAGGGTGTCAACCTATGGTCACCCACTTACATCATTCCACTGTCCTGAAACTGCAGTGAAAGCCCCTAAATGTAGGTGGGAGGAGCAGAACAAGCAGATATAAGAAAAAAAAAAATCCACATTACCGTTGTTCTTGTGCCTGTATATATATTAAAAAATATACATTAAAAAAAAACCCAAAAAACCTGAAATGCTTTCATAGACCTCTGAACAATATGTGAATTGTACAAATGTGGCCCCTGACGAGCCCATGGGGCCAGGAATTCCACAAATAACTGCTTTTAATTCTACATCAGTGAGTTTCCAGGCTGAAACTGGGTCTCTGTCTGGCAAACCAAATTTCATGACATCAGGTCAATTTTTCCTTTGCTGAAAGGCCTCATATTCTTTATGTGCACACAGGCTAACTGGTAAGTACCTAATGTCATATTTTGGTGGGAAAAATATCTTGTCAATGTAGGATTCCTTTATAACCAAACTTTTAGAAAAGATCTTTTCAATGCGTACATATAGCAGGTTTACTTTATGACCAAAGTTTTTTCCCTTCTGCTAGCAACATTTGCTCATTCCAGCTCTGGCACTGCAAGCTATATGCCAATAAATACCTGTGGACACCTCAACTAATAGTGTTGCTAGCCATGCACAGCAGTGTAACTTTTTAAGAATAGACACTTGGGCTCAGGCACACAGCATAGCTGCTAAGAAAGGACCCAGCTGTATGCTGAGGTTGCAGATATTGGGGAATTGATTGAATGAACCGAAACTATTTTGGGACTGGCACAGGGGTAAGGGTTGAAGATATGAAGGAGGAGGGATGATACCATAATGGATGGCTCTTCAGCTCTCTAGTGGCCTCCTGTGTGATCATGTGCCGGAGCAATTTATTCCTTTGGCAAATGAGAAAATGCTTTCTTTGGGTTAAGTGTTGTTGGTTCTATCTGCAGAATCTAATAGCAAAGATGTGCTCCCAAGGCACATGCTCACATACCTACACACATAACTACAGAAGCTGTCGAAGAACACTTGTCACTGCTCAGTTCAAGAAGAAGCCTTACAGGCAAAATGCCGAAGAGCCAAAAGAGCCACCAGCATTGTTCTTCAGCAGGCTGACCCCATTCAAACAACAGCCTGGAACTGAGAAAATAAAAAAAGGTCCAAAGGGAGTAACAGTGCTGCCATCCAAGGTGGTTCTTTGGTTTCTGCTTCTCCTTTGAAGACAGACAAATCTGAGTTTGAACTGGTACAGAGCTGGAAAACAGATATGTCTGATGACTGGCCAATTTCCTATCTGCCAACAGAATTTTAATACTTAATTTTTATTTAACATCCCCTTCTTAGTAACTGGGTCCCTAATACCATTACTACTTTGGTATCAGGGCACTTTATGATCTCACATAATGATAGAATCAATCTGAACTTAACTGTAATTCCTGATTCCAGCTTCTAATGTGTCCTGATGTTATAATCTATGGACAGCTGTAAAGTTATATTTGTTGTCAAAGGTTTGTAAAAGTATTGTATAGTCTTTTTCTGGCTGAAAAAAGAATCAAACACCAATGTATCAGTCAAGCAAATTACCATATAAAAAAAAACCTAGTAAGTTGTATTAATTTGTTTACAAATGTACACATTTATGGCAAAATCACCCCACCTATTTTCAAACAGTAATACTTGATCTAATATTGACTACATTATTATTAGCCTGGAACTAATAGTACCTCATCACTTTTGGGGAATTGTATGACTGGTGCTATGAATTCTGTTGCATTTTGAGAATAGAAACACTCCCAACTTGTTTGCACCAAAGTATATTTATCCTTTATACTGCTATTCAGGAAGGATATTTTCATGGAGATTGGTGATTATCCTTCAACTTAAAAATTATTATCCCTTACTTTTATGGAACCTAACGCACATCTGAAATGAACCTGACACCTCTCTGCTCTTGAATGATCTTTCTCAATTATTTTAAGAATGAAGTCTACCACTAGAAAAATTATAAATTATAAAATTCCCCCACTCCAAGGTTTACTTTGATTCTGTGCAAATTTGCCAGAATGAAAAGATTACATCTTTAGTAATCAGGTGAAAAAAAAGTACATTGAGGTTTTTTAAATTAAAATATTTCTTTTGACGAAGGGATTAGCCTAAGTTTGCACACTCAGTGTAATTAGTGCATATGGTCCAGCTGTGAAGAAATAGCTGAGGACTTCTAACTTATTATTAATTAGGCTCATTAAAATGCAAGTAAGAGAACGATGCCTAGATAAACAATACCTTATGTCATAAAGTCATTACTTGACAAGAGCTAGTCTTGCTAACAGAAGTCATTACTGATATTTTAAAGGAGCTTTTTTTTTAGACTCCATGGGTGCCAGTTAACTACTTTTGACTGACATCAAGGACAGACATGCAAAGCTGTAAGGAGCCAGCCGTACAGCACAGCAATTCTTTTCACATCATTTCAAAATATGTCTGGCTGAGGTCAAAGGTTGACAACCAAATGACAGGCCTTCTTCAATTGCTGTGGTGTCACAGCAGGAGTGTGTCAGGGAAATTTTCCTGGGCCCCTCTGTGAATTTTTACATGTTCACATTTCCTTCCTTGTCTTGTAAGTGGGACAGGATTGGCAGATTTGTGATTAACACCTCAGAAGGAGAAGCGTAGACACCATCCCAGGTTGGGAGCTCATGGTAACTGCAGCTAATAATCAAAAGGTTCTCCTTCCACATTAGCAAAGTACAAGAGACCAGCCTTTTATTTGTGTTCATTTGTATTAGAAAAGGGACGTGAGATTAGCAAGGGCTTTACCTGTGTACATTGGTAGGACTTACTGCATTTCTCACTATCAGCATATCTCCCAGTGATATTGGTGCAACGAGAACTGTCCTCCAAAGACAAAAAGATCTATGCATTAAATACCAGCGAACCAGACATGAAGCTGCTTTCAGTTTTATAAATGTTTCCCTTTCTTTAAAAGTCCATACATGCTAACTTATAAATAGCTCCACCGAAACAGCCTTGGCTCTAAATGCATCAAAAGCTGCTATTGACGGGTGCTGAAATGAGGGTCTGCCTTTAACACAGGGTCAATTGATAAGTGACTGACCCAGACTTTTGACTGACATGAAGAGCTGTCAGGAAAGGTGCATCATTCTAAGTGGTGAGTAAGCACTGAAGAGAGCTGAGCCACTGCTGTGTTTGGTAAAATAACTTGTGATAGAAAGAAGAGGTGAAACCCAGATTGCAATAAAGTAAGAAATCAAGGAAGATAATTTTACTTGGATTTGGACAAATAAAGGCTGACATTGTAAAGACTTCCCATTGTCTGTTTACCAGCCCCATAAAATGTTCTGTCTGATGAATAAATAAAAAAAATTATATCTTGAGTGTATCTGAGAACCACTGTAGATGCACTCTTGACAAGAGTAATGCTGGACTTCATAAGCAAAACCAGTTTTGCTCTAACCACTGGAAATTCTCATGAACTTGAAAATATTCATTCCCAGTATTAAGACATCTGCTTTCACTTCAGAGTAAAGGGAAGGCAACAAAAGCTATACAAGACCATCTTGGCTCATTCTGCCTTTGTTTACTCTTTAAGCACAGGTGGAGAAAAGTGACAGGACAGAACAGATAACAAAGTACAATATGTTTGAAGATGGAAGTGAGGAATTAGTTAAAGCTGAAGATACCACCAAAATCTGGCAATTAGTGCAAAGCAAGAAAAATTATACTCAAACCATACAAAACATTCTTATGTTTAAATTCTAAGCACATGAGGAAAAATCTTAATCTGATTACCTGTAATTGAGTATCTTCTCTCCACTCTAATACAGATCCTCATTGTCTACAGAGTACAAGTAAGATTTTAACTATGAACAAAGTAAAAAAAAAAAATCCTCAAAAATTTTAAAAAATCTTACAAACCTACCACTTCCTGAATTGTACCCTCTTTGTCAGTCCACTGTATGACCAGACCTTCCCAAGTTCTTTTAGACAATGTGAGCATGCAACCTGATGGCACACAACACATGGCTGCTACAAAATCTGTAGTCTTATAGGTGTCTATAGGTCACAATCTATATGGTAACAAAGCACAGCCTGTTGCTCATGAAATTATTATCTAATGGGTGCACCTCAGCACCCATTAGACCACATGTAGAACACTCTGTCTTGTCTTGGTGCCCCTCAGCTCAAGACCCCATGGCCTGTGAACCAGCCTTGGATAGAAAACCTAAACTGTTGCTATGTGTATGAAAGAGAAGACAAAAAAACCTGGGAGGAAACTCTCAATGCTTCCATATGGTCACGAGGAAATGCAGCTTCACAGGCTGCTCTTGAATCCATCACCAACCACCTAGCCTGAAGATGTCACGAGTGACCAAATCTGCTCTGGCAGCTGGGACTTTTGTCTTTTGCATAGTTTACCCTTTGTTTTCATGAAGAGTTTAGTGTGAGTGCATCACAAAATCAGCAAAATCAGAGTGCATTGATTAGTTTTGGTATACGTCTGTAATAGAGTCCAGTTGTGAGAACACTAATTTTTAGAAACAAAAATTCTGCTTTCCAAGAGCATTTCACAATATTCTCTGAAAAGAAGTTGTTTACATACACAAGCTAATTAATAATCTTACCTGAGAAAATATGTGCATGAACAAAGTAAAAAACTTTTAATTTTATTTTTTCAAAATGCCTTCTTTCCTAAATATTTTAACTCTTCATCTAGGCAGCACTATTCTAGTATTGTCTTAAAGAGTTATCTTAAAGAATCCAAAGACTCTCTATGTTTATCACTGGAGAATAATTAAGACAAAGAAACAGCAGAGTGTGAAAAGCCAGCTTCCCTGTATGCTTTAGAAATAATTGTACACTATATAAATATATACGCAACAAATAACTGTCTACCTGAACAAATAACAGTAAAAACAGAAGAAGCAGTGACTGTCTCCAGCACAATGAGAGCTTGCGAGGCTGGGTCCTCAGCCTGTTCAGATGTGTTCGCAGTACCGTGGGAAGCACTTCAGCAAATACTCTGAAACGCGATCAGAAACGCGAAACTGAGATGAAGATTGCCGAGCAGCACCTGTGACGAGCCCTGTCTGAGCAAACACTGAAATAATTAACAACAGTCGCTGTGCGGAAAAGCTGTGATGGGCAGCTAGGCCAGCCTGGCCAGCCATGGCCACCATGCAGCTCCTGCACGCTGCAGCAGTGCCCGGCTGCTCCCCTCGCTGGCTGCTGGCCCCTGGGAAGCTGAACCACCCTCGTGTCCTCTCCTGGTGTCTGCAGGGACACGGGCCGGATGGCTGGGCCCGGTGTGGCCACGGCGGTGAGGGCTGAGAGGAGCGCCGGGCACGTCAGGCCTCTCCCCGGGCTGCAGGGCCTGGCAGCCGGCAGGAGATGCCTTGCCCTCCATTTCAATGCTACGAACATCCTCCGTGACCTTCCCTCTCCCTTCCCAGCACACGCTGACACATCCAGCCTAAATTTGCGTCTCGCATCACCTCAGGATACTCATGGCTAATTTCATTATTTTGGAGAGAAAATGCAAATGAAGCCAGACAGCTGGTGCTTTCCTCGTGACGAGGAGTGATGGAGGGGCCTGAGGCCTACCTCATCAGAGGCTCTCATCCCCGTCTGCTCAGACAGGCCCTGGCGGGAGGAGAGCGAGGAGGCTGCGGGAGCAGCGGGAACAGATGGCAGGGAAGGTAGGAAGATGGAGAAGCGAGAGGGGCCAGAACCGCTCGGAGGAAGAGGCAGTGTCAGTTACCTGTGGGCTGGGGCAGCCTCACAGGACAGTTCGGCATCTCTCAGCCTCCCCTGCCTTGCAGAGTTGTTTTAATTCAGTGGCGATATGAAAGGTGGTTGCCGGTCAGGTGTTACGCAGCGGCCTTGGATTCAGGATATTTTGGAGTCTGCTAATGCTGCCTTAAACCAGCAAGGACCTCAGTTTGCTGCTAACCCTGGCCGATTGACTGCTAGCTCCTCCTGAAAACACCGTAACTCTAAATCCAGCAGGTTCAGAGGTTGTTTTTTAAATCCCTTTTCAAGAGTAGGCAAAGACTTAGAAAATATTTTCCCCAATACACAAGAGAGGGAGATTTTAAATCAATTCCTCCAATTGTTCACGGAAGAAGGAAGGGAAAACAAAATCATGCCTGTAAAAAAATCTGTCAAAACATTGTCTGATAAAGCACCTTTACAAGAGGCCTGCAAGAGTAAAGCAGCTCAGTACAGACTGCCCAGCATTTCACTGCAGTTCAGCCCAGCTCGTACCAGCACATTCCACAGAAATGTTCCCTGACACCTGAAAAGGTTACGACCCCAGGGGCATCTTAGTTGGTAGGAGTTTCTATATTGCTATTTTATTATTATTATTCTTATTTTTAGTGAAGCTGTTTCTGGAGAAGTCTGAAATCTTCTTTCATTTTACCCACCTGCAGGCAAATAGCTAGTGTAAATTTTTTTAATACTTTAATTGGAGAGGTAGGGGCTTTCCAGGGACCAGATCTCTGCTTCTCTCTTTCTCTTTGGGTGGTATAGGTAGATTTTTTTTAACAAAAGAATAAAAAAAAAAAATAGATGTAAAGAGGTTAAGTTTAATAAGCAGCATTTTCAAGCATTAAGAAGGAGCTAGAAAAGGCAAGAAAACTAATGTCTTAAACATACATAGGCCTGTCCCCTGAAACATTTTAACAAATTAATTCCCAAGACTTCACATGTATCCTGTGTTATAAAATCCCCCCAACTACAAACCCCCTCTACATCTATAACAGAGTTCTCTCAGATTCTTCTGTTTAATAATTACTCAGATCTGGCTAGGAATTGTAATAATATATCAATTTATTATAAAAGCCAATCACTGATTCATTAGGCAAGGAGAAGGTCCGTGTTATCACTGAAGCAGATTCATAGATTTCAGATAAGATGACTGATGCTCTCCCCACAGACCTAATAACTGACATCTGGCAACACAACTAATAACACAGGATTCAAGGGACTTTGTTCCCAGTAACTTTTAGATGCAGATCTGAAGTTTAACTGCTACTATAAATCTTGTGGTCATCAGTTCGGAGATATTCAGGCAAATACAAGTTTTAAATCCCATTTGGTACAGGGTGCAAAGGGCTGTTGAGGACTGCTGCTGTGGAACAAACCCCCTTCCTCCCTCCCTGTTCCCCACCCCTCTGTGACATCCAATACAAAGCCAGCCAGCTTTCCATCCACCTAATTTGTATTACTTGTCCATCTCTCCCATGTGAATATTCTTGTGCGTTATGTGCCTCCTCCACTCCTCCAAGTTTCTTCTTCTTATATTTCTTTCTACACAAGGTTGTCCAATATCTTCCCAGCTTTCCTTCCTTTCGGTCAACAATGCTGACAGGCACAAGGGCTCCTCCTCAGGAGCCTGCCCACACTGTTTTTCTCACAGATGCTGGGTCCTACATATGTAAAAGGCTTTTCCTATTCCTCTCCAACCTTTCCACTGTGTCCTTTCTTTTTTTCATACAAGGCTGCAGTAAACCTAAAAAGTTTCTCTCCTTCTCAGTCCCCATCTAAGTCTGTTGCCACCAGCTGCTTCATTCAGTTCCTCTCCTTAGTTCCTTTTGATTTTGACTGACAGCCTCTTCTCTCTTCTCCTGCCATCTTCATTCCTTTCACACTGCAGCATCCATTATGAAGGATCAGCTGAACATCAGCTGTGTTTCCCTGTATTAACATCTTCCATTTGCACTTTTATTCTCCTCTCACCTCCCTTAGTGTAGGGCTTGGGAGTTCTCTTTCTCCTTGCCTAACTTTTGAATAAATTCAGGTTGTTTCTCAGTACCACAGAAATTTTCTGTATGCCTTTCCTCTAAATACTCTGCCAACCTCTTCATTGAAACATAAATCTGTCCAACATTGTCCAAAATAAAATCGTGGACTCTGTGATTTCCCTTTCCAAGGGTTAAGTGATTGCTTAAATTTACTATGAAGAAAAAACCAAACTTTGTTATGTTTTCTGACATATGACTTCCAACCCAGACTGCCTTGCTTTCTCTCATTTGCTATTATCAGTTGTTCTGGTGCCTATCTTTGGCATTATCTTCTACACAGCATGCACAGAAGACTGTGTCTAAGCCTTGGAGATATTTATTGCATAACATCTCCATGATATAGATTTTCATGTCAATCTATATAAAGATAACTCTTGGATGGTATCTGCTCACTTCATATCCTGATTATTGCAACATCATTTTCTCTGTTGTGGCAGATTCATCACTTATGCTCAGTTCCAGAATCTCTCCACAAATTATCCATCATCTCCTAATAAGTGGAAAGCCGAATCCCACATCTGATCAGTTTGAACTGCTATCTTTTCTTACATACTCATATTTCTCTGTCTTTATATTTCTCATTTGCAGCAAGAACAGAAACACAATGAATAGATTTTGGGTGCATGTACACCATAACCTCTCCTATGAGTTAAAGATGCTTTGTTTCTCAGGCTGTATTTCCCTTTTGCTTTGTCTATATCCACATTTTGTCACTGCTTAATATGTTGAGACCAAGATGCAAGAGTTGGGAGAAGACTGTTTTAATCCATATGTTCATGGAGGAATGGATTCACAACTCTTCAGTAAAACTAGCTCATATGAGCTATGTTAATGTAAAAATCAACACCAAAAGGTGAACTCAGAGAAATAAGCAATTTTGCTTATGCATCCACTTCGTGATAGAAGAAAAATGTGGAAAAAGTAAGAATCAGCCTCATCTTCTGGGTGGGTCACCCTCCACCGTCCTACTGACAAGTCCTTTATATGAAACAGCTGCAAGATTTCCTGAGAAAGGGAGTGGGATTTTCCATCTCAGAGATAAGGGTCATCCTTGAGTCCCCTTTCCAGGACCAATTATGAATTTCAATTCCACAGTCACTAAAAAAAAAATGGAAGACTGACCAACAAACAGTCAAAGAAATACAGCTGGCAGGACTTAGTCATTGTATAGTTACTGATATGTTAAAGTCTTGCCAAACTGGAAGCAGTTTTGGGCAGGAGCATCTACAGAATGGTAAATACTGTGGGAACTCTACTTGCAGACACAGGGGCATGTCAGCTCCAAGCAGAAATGAGCTACATTAGCTATCTCTCTGCCAGATCCCAGTGAGGCTGGGGCACAGCACAGCAAAACTCTGTGCAAGAGACACTAGCTGAGGACTAAAAGTTTTTTAATCTGATCTGCTCTATACTTCCAGCTGTGCAAATAACACTCACACAGGACCATGCTGACAGATTTCCACTGCTTCTTGCCCTGGAGATAGCTTAACAGACTCGCTGTGACTCTGCATAGCCCTGTGATGCAAGATGTAGGATAATATTGGACACTGAAGATTACAGCTCCCTAAGGAGTTACAGTTTGGTTTTTTTCCCAAGAAAAGACTCCAGAGTTAGAAAATATTTTCTTTTTAAATGCCCTTGTTCAGGAATAGGGTCAAAGTCACACTTGATAATAAATCAAGATTTTATTGATTAAGCCAAAAAATTGTCTGTTAATATCCCTAAGATACATAGAAGACTTTTTTTTTTAAGTCACAGAGCCACCCTGTTTAGCCATCAGCATTTACAAAAACAACAGCGCAGACATGTCAAGTTCAACATGCTTCCATTCTGTGTTCCCGAGCTCAGCATTTAGACCATTCATTAATTTCCCCTTCTTCTCCACACACTGTCTGTGCACGTTATTTATATTCACCTGCTGCCAGTTTAACACCCTGAAGAGGCACACCTGCAGTGGCAGCAGCTTCACATTACTGCTGCTGGACCCCATGCTCTAGTCCCTTCCAGGAGAGCTCTTCCTACCTAAGCCCTGACCCTTGAAGCCTACGCTGGCTACACAGCCAGCTTGTTAGGCTCTCTTGAAATCTTCAACCAGCCCTGAGCTGGCTCCTCTGGTTTCTTGAGCACTGCACAACATTTTACCTCTTTTGTCTTGCACAGACCTGTGTTTATGTCAGGAAACAAACTGCCCTGGCAGAGTCTTAAATAAAGGGTGCCATCTGTGAAATAGAAAAATGGCCCTTCTCTTGAATCACAGAGCTCTTGACAACTGGTTTCAAATCATGCTTCTTGCATTCCCTCCTCTCCGTGTCCACTGCATGCAACCTAAAACATATGACAAAGCCAGTGCTAAACGTGCCATTTACCATGCAGAGGGCCATTTGACTTGAAGACAGAGAGGAAAAGAGGAACTAATGCACTCATCAGCTCTTGTTCTGTCTCTTTGGACCTCCAGTATAGAAGCCACAAGCTCTGGAAATCTTCCTTCAGGGAAATCCAAGGTTCAATTTGTTTGACACTGTGTAGCCAAAGCCCCAAAGGTAGAAGTCCAGCAACCTTACTGTTTTTGAGCAGCAGCACATGTCATAAAATTAGAAAAGGGAACAGGCTGATCATGTATCTTCTAGTGTTCCTTAGCAGCAGCAGTCACTCCTGCTCAGAGCCTGGGCTCAACTCCAGTTGGCAAGAATTATTGTTAGCAAATTCATGGACTTGAATATCACCCAAGCCTTCAAAGATCAGGATAACACAACAATTTCTAGACATAATTTATTTTGTCTATAAGCCCCACCTTCAGAGAAGAGTCCACTATCCCTATATGCAGCAGAAATGTACAAATGGCAATGTTTATTCATGTCAGCACTTTGGGACACACAAGAAAGGAAATACACCATACATCCAGGGCCACAGCCCCTTGGGCAGAAACTGGAAGACATATATGACTTCCCTATTTGTTAGACTGTTGAGTATTCAGAGGTGGGTAAGGCTGTTATGAGCCTTCCCAGACATACATGAAAAGTGGTGAAAGCACACCAGGAGAGTAAACACAGTGCTGTTGCATCCACATGAGCGCTGTGAGGTTGAGCTCAAAGTTTTGGCCCTTATACACTAGGAAACTTTGCAGTTGAAATCCCCTAGTCAGTGAAGTAGAAATAAAAAGCCCATTCTCTTAAGTGAAATCAGTACTACTCCAGGCTCTGATATAGTAATGTGCAATCAAAAGAGTTGTTGAAATTGATGATGTCCACAGATTAAATTGTACAAGTCACAGAAAAAAAGATTTCTAAAGTGCTCACAGTAACAAATATGACTGGAGTGTTACATTCTATATAATAATTTAAATTTTAGAATCAAATGATGAAAGGGTAAAGCACCACCACACAGTGTTATCTGTCACAGGATATTTATGAAAAAACAAAGGAAAAAGTCTTTAAATACTTAGCTATTAAATTGCAGCTAGAAGAATAGTCTCTAATACTGCTTCTAACTACAGAGAAACAAAATTCCCCATTAAGGCAAGAGTGTACTGCAGGCACATGAGAGAAATCTAAAAAGTAACCAATGCTATGTTGATTCTGAGTTCCCGTGACATTTATATTTTTATTTAAGGCAGAGATTGCGTATTAATTTCTATTGTAATTATTTCTTTTGAGTTGCTTTGTAAAGAGTGTGATACAGAGCAATGGCTTTTGCAGTGAGGTATCGGCTTACCTACATAACGCTTCTGTGTACACCTCATCTACCTGTATGAGTAACCAGTGAAGGCATCAGAGAATTAAGATTATTTAAACTATTTCCTTCTTCTCTAACTGTTCACCAAAATGCACATATAGTTTAGTAAAGAGTGAACTAACTTAAGTTATATGAAAAATCCTGCAGAATTTGATTGAACCACTTGTCTGCTAATCATTAATCCATGTTTTAATACCTGGCTGTAACGAGATATCAGTTATCACTCTTCCTCATACATGGGGCTCAAGGAAAGGAAAACACAATGAAAGGCAAGCATCTTCATTGACAAGTTAAATTAGTTGCTTGTCACCTAAACCAACGAAGACTTCCTAGTGTTAGATGCAAACTTTGTGTATCGAGACATACACACTGAATTCACCCACCTGTCCAGAGTCATAGTACACCAAGAGTCAAGACTGAGATGCTTTCAGACAGAGGAAAAAGGTTACTGACTGTGGACATAACTTTGTCTCCCCCATCAGAGATCATTTTCACAGAGAAGACAACGGTCTGCAGAGGGGAAAGGAGAACTTTGAGAACCTGGTGCTCCTTGAACTGATGAAGGCATTGAAATGCTGAAAAAGAGAGAATGGATGGGTGACATCAGTCACAGGAGGTGAAATGGTGAGGTCACATGAGTTAGATGGATCATGGAGAGTAGATCTGCACTTTGTCCTTTGTCCTCTCCAAGGTATTATTCAAATATAATTCCTCTGTACATTGTGTGACATTTGCTAAGATTTTTAAGACTAGTGCTTTTGAGAATTAGCCTAGGAGAAATTATCATGACCCATACGGACAGGCATTTCCATAAGGTATATTGTTATATTAATATAGTGTAAATATTGGCAATTGTGAATTATCCACTAGAGTGACTTTGTATTGTATTTTACACTTCATTCCCAATATACAAATGATTAAGGTGACAGCTTTGCTAATTGGACTAAGAATGTATCTTAAAAAATATTAATTTTAGAATATTAAAACTTCTGCTTTAAGCAAGATTGTGCTTTCCCATTTTTGAAAAAAAAAAACCCCACAGCCAAAACCAGACTCCTTCATGTCTGTAGAGCTTAGTAAACACACTGTACATTATAGTGGTTTCAGTTTAATTTCCACTACATTAATTTATCTCATGCTAAAATTTTGCCAGAACATACTATAAGAGAGTACTTGGACACTGTACAGATAAGGCATTACTTCCACAGAAGTAAATAACAAGACCATTCTGCTTCTGAAAGCAAAAGACCACAAATTAATTTCCCAAATGTACAGCATACAAATGCTGAAAAATAAAATAACAGGAGAATAAAAAATAGGAGATAAGGTGTATCTTACCACATATATCAAATCTTTCTTTAGAGATGAAGGATGATTCAGTTGAAGGATTCAATAAAATACTAAAATTAGTATCAATTTTTAAAACCATTTAAAATACGTCTAGAAATACAAGATTTCACCCAGAAACCCCCCAAGCATTGCTCTCAGTTCAGCAGATATAGCAACACAATTGCTACATTAATGTAGCAATATTAATATCTATTTGAAATTAACTTTCTCTGAATTCCTTTCACCACAACTCTGGTCTCTAAAATCTTCATTCCGTTTTGACCGCTGTACAGAAACCGTGATTTGATATCTCATTCATAGCCCAGCTGTGCATGAACTCTGTTTAGTGCAAAGCTTTGCAAAAAGGAAAAAAAAAATATCTTATTTGACCATGAACTTTAGATGATCTAGTTAGCGTTACTGTCAAGCATCCCGCGGTCTTTTTGAAAAGCAGGACTTGTCCATGTTGCCCTCTGGCCAACTTCAGTGGGATTGAAGCACTAGCGAGAGCCATCAAACTGCCTGACAGCTTGTCACCAGTGAGACTCCATTAATTTACACACATTTTCCACTGTTTGGCATTTACCATGATAACTCTTTTCTTTCCAAGCAGCTCCTGTTTGCATTTAACACTCGGGTTAATTTTCATCAGAGTTTAAATTTAGCCATCAGTTATTTCAGGGGAGCTGTCAGCCAACATATGGAGGAAAAAAATCCTTCTGAATTTATAATAAAGTGGAATCTGTTGAATGTGAAACAAAAAGCAACTGCAATATACTGCAAAGCCCCGATGGGGGGACCAGGGTCAGCAAAGAATAGCAGAGTGGATTAGTTGTTCTATTCACCAGAGTGGCATCTGAGCACCTCAGGAGCTTCTTGATATATCAAAAAATGATGGAAAGACACAGTTCAATTTGTCCCCCTTTTATAAAGGATAATTAACCTGTCACTCTTGCTACTTTAACAACTTCATTAAATTGGAGCAGAAATGGGTGCAGGGAGCCCCTGTCTTTTTCCAAAATGAGCACAGGGCACTTGTTTAAATCATTGAACAGCCACCTTATTCCATCTTCCTCTCCCTTAGAATAACATGATGTTATTTTAGGTTTTTTTAGGTGAAATTGTACACCTTTCCTTAAAATACAGAACTAAGCTGGCTCTCCCATGGCCAACACTAGGGACTGTCTTAATTCTAAAGGATGAAAATAATAAGGCATGTAAACAAGGAAAACTGCATCAATTAAAGATGGAGCTTACAGGGTTGCTATAACAGTTCTAGCATACTGTGATCCTTCTCAAAGGTGAGATGACTTTCCTGGGTAAGCCAGAAGAAAGCAAAAAAAGTCCCCATTTCTTTTGAAGAAAATGTAAACTTTACAATTTTTGTTCTGAACCGGATTAAAAATGCTGTCTGTAAACTGAAAAGTCTGCCGGCAAGTTAATATGGAAAAGATGAAAAATTAAATTAATGTGTCTCTTATAAATAGTCCTTATAAATAATTAACTGGAGATGGGCTAAGTTACTCGTCAGTCCAAAATCTTCAACTGGGATTTAAATGTATTACACTATCCTGCAAAGTGCATTTTTTGCACACTATAATATTTTCCTCTCCAGAGCAATTTTATGTGCACAAAAGATTTAAAGACATCAGAGGGAAACTATTTCCCAGAATACCAGCTTTCATAACAACAGGAAGAGTGAATACTCTTATATAGTGCACTGTAATCTTGCATTTTAAAAGTCAAACATTGTCTTGATGATTATTCAGAGGATCCTGCTGGTATTACTATAAAAACAAACCTAACCAAAACCTTTTGCCTAGTTCTATGTAAAGAATCTCATCAGCTTTATCCAGAAAATAAACTTGATGTAAAATGGCCAAATCTTCAGATGAAAACAATTACATAGATTCATTTATTGCAGGGGTGACCTGAATAAATAAGTCTGCCATAAGCTAATTATAAGCTGAAATTATAAATTAATCAAGTTAAAATAATAATCTAGTGTTGGCTTTAGGTTTTGCTTGCTTGCTTGCTTGGTTTTAAGTGTTGATATACATTCCACCACACAAATAAAAGTCCATGGTCAATGAGAACAGAATTTCAGCATCTTAACAAACCAAAAGGAACGTAACTGGAAGTTATTGCCACCACAAATTTTCTGTAAGAATAATAAAACTTACTCTTATTTGTATGAATTATTTTTATGGATTGTTTCAGTATCGTTTAATCATAAGTGACCTACTAATGAAATAATGGGATTACCCTCTAATTCTGTATCTACAGACCCATAATTGCAACTTCATTTTAATATTAACACCATTCTATTTTTAGAACTGTATACAGCTATACAGCAACTACATTTAAAAGTCACTTTAAATTTAGTATTTTAATTTTAAAATTCAGGCACAGAGATTGAAGATATTAATTGCCAGAGCAGATTAATGCGCCACACTGGACTTCCTTTTTAGCTAGATAAATATGCACAACTGGTTTGCGCCACATATGATTAAGAGCATAAAGATAAATTAGTTTAAAATAGGATGTTATTATTACCAGTCTTATGAAACAAACTAAATACCTACTAATCTGAAGTTATGGGAAATGTTGATCCACACAATAATAAAAGAAAGTTCTTTGTACTTCAAGTAATGGAGAAGCTTAATTTCCTATTATTTACTGATGTCTATTCCTTAGTAGAAAAACAGCGGTGTACTGATAAGCTGAAGACTGAATTTAAACACTGCATCATCAGGTATCTATTTCACAAAACACATGCTTGATGTACACTTTTAATTAAACACTTGTAATACAAAACTTTACAAACTGATAAAAGGCTAAAATTTTTCTTCAGTCATTTTCTATCTTTTCTGGTTTTATTTATAATGTTTTTTAAAGATGGTATCTAGTGGGCTTACAGACTTCATTATATAGATAAAAGATGTGCAGCCCCAAACTTAACATAGTAATTGATTTGGCATACTTTTCATCATTCCAACACAGACCACTGTCTACCTGCATTTGTAAACAGAAATTAAAAGCTTGATAGTGTCTTCCACAGCGTTACTGGGAGAGTCAGAGTGAAATTCAAAATGGCAACTGCTCTTGCCACTGGTGGTTTTCCAACTTGTACGCTGCCTCAAAAATTGGGGTTGAAGACATGGAATGTCATTATTTCACCAGAGCACTGACATCCCACTTTTTTATACAACTTGGCATGTTTGTTAGCTTTTTCTTTTAAAGAAAAGCCCAGAGGCCAGAAAGAGAGGAAGAATCCTGTGCTCTGTTAGATGCACAAACAGGGATAGCAGAAGAGACATAGCAGTGAGGAAAGGAAATGGCTCAAATTCCTTGTGAAATAATGTTAGAAGATCAGAAGTGTTACGAAGGCAACAGAAGGGAAAAGCTATCAGTCAAGGCTTATTGGATAACCACTAAAAGGAAATGAGTACAGCAGGTGTAAAGTTTGAGAAGTGATTACCCAGATCTTGCTCAGTATTTGAAGCATAAGGGAGAGACTCATGGTAAGATTTCTATAATGAAAAGATATCAATTTGGTGCCTAATTATTCAAAAAAGTATGGATATGTAGGAATGTATAGAGGTATGAATGTGAATGTGCATATAAGTCACTGTTTACACAAATAACTACATTTCCCTTCAGTTTTCCAGCACTCTTTCTTTCTTTACCTGCTCAGACTTGATGATTACAGGCACTTTATGCTATTTTTTATATCACACTTTTACCCAATGATACTTCTAGTTTTAATTTTAACCTCCTTTAAAAGATCTCCTATAAGAAAATACTCTTACAACGTAATTTAGTAATGTGAGATATTTCAGTGTTCAGTAAAAGAAGTGTGTATGAAAGTCTAAAATAGGAGAATTGACTACTATGACTGGTAGTAGGAAAGCAAGAAAACTCAGATGACTTTGGATTGAAAACATACCTGGATACCAGAATGGACCTTCATGTTTAATGACATGCTTAAATTGGTGACATTTAATAATTATAATTTATGCATTTTAAAATCATGGGTCAGCTGTTCAGTAGCTGCAGTGTCTTTATAAACACCATAATATTTTTCCTTTAATGATTGAATTTTATTTGCAGTTGGTTTGTTCCAGCCTTAAAATGAGAAACGCAATTAAAAGAGAACGAGAAATACAGCACTAACAATCCCATGTTTTGAATGGGTGAATTCAGTGAATTAAGTGAATTAAGTGAATTAAGTGAATTAAGATTCACTAGCTATCCTCATATAACCACGTAAACATGACACCATATTAACATGGGGGTGATCTGGACTTGCATTAATATCAGAACTATAGGCCTTACTCATTCTAGGGCAAAACTGAAAAATCTCAGTTGATTTTTTTTTTTTTTTTTTTTTAACTGTGATTTCCATGTTCCTCTTACCCCAGCATTCTGCACTGGAAGATAAAATAAAAATTTAGGAATACTTATTGCAGTGGGGCTTGCAGAACAGCATCTGGAATCACTTCAATACTTTGGCCATCATTCCTTCTCAGGAGAGAGGAAAAAACCCAGTTTATTCTCTCCTGATCTAAAAGCATCTAGATTGTTCCAGTGGTGTTATAAATTCCAGCCCAGAGGAAAATTACTGGTGAATCTCAGAGAATACAGTAATGTGGGTGCACTTGGTACCATTTAATCCTGCGCTGCATGGAAGTATTTCATAAAGCCAATACCAACCAGTATGATCCAACCTGATTCACAATTTAAATGATTCCTAATTCTAGTGAAATGCCAGGTTTAAATACTGATAGCTTTTCTCTTTTAGAGCCCTTCCATACTCACGCTGCAAGTTTTCAAGCTTCTTCCCAAAGCAAGTTGCATCTGATGAGCCAACTAGCTGAAACTCTAGCCACATGTGCTTGAATTATAAATCAGTAAGTTCAATATATAGAAATGAAGAGATACTCAAGATCTATAAAAACTATCAAATCCATCCTTTTGCCATTACAATACTAAACTTAAAAACATTTTCTCCAGAATGGTTTTGAAAGATATATTACATGATTTCCACCACTTTTACATATTTAGACTAAACTTTCTGCCTCTTAGTTGTTACCTGTAATATTTAGACCAACTTTATCACACTATTGGGCTTTAATCCCTTTTCCTCCTGCTTTGGTTGGTGTTTATGGCTACTGCTTGAAAGGTATCAGTAGGATGAGATTAGTGATGTTTTATATTGATGAGTCAAGGCCTGAGAGAGGCTTAATCCTGGAAGAGACTGCAGAGTAGGGAAGAGAGAGGTTCTTCTCGGCTCCGTGTCAAAAAATCCACACCATTTATACTGTTTTTCTGTTAGGACCACATCATTTAGGCAACATATGTGTAAGGCACCTCAAGGACTCCAGAAGAGAGAATGAAATTTGAATTTAGACTAGTTGGTAGGTAAGATGCAGTGATAGATAAGAGAAGAAGGTGTAACAGCCTGTCTGTAGGCTTTGTTTTTCTCAGGGAGTTTTGAGTTTGCTTGGACAGCGCACCAGACCAAACACATGAGAGCCTGAGAGAGCTGACAACTCCCCATTGTTTAGAGAAAGCACTATGAGCACATTAACAGATTTTTGACATGATCTTTTAAAGGGTGTAAAGGGCAAATATTTGATCAGATCATGGTCTTCTGACCCTCTTACTTTTAATGGGCATAGGGAAGTTAGAACTAATTATTTGGTAACTGTCAGATTTTTGTCCACCGTAGCATGAAATCCTGTTGTGATGAGCATGTGATAACTGACAAAAAATAATCATTTGCTATCAAGCCTGAGGTTCTGCAGCTGCAAAAAAGAGCAGTCTCATGAAATGAGCAGTTCCATAAAATGTCAGTGATGCTACTCACTGGAGAAAGATTGCAGCATCACAACTTTACACAGCCATCTAAAGCAATAATGTGATGCTATAACAAAACAAAGTAGACAGTATAGATGGGAATGACAGCCACAGTATAAATCCAATCCCTGACTTCTGAGAATAAAACTGACTTTCTCATTGATCTTCTTTTTGAACACATTAATATTTTGTTTTATTATTTTGTGGATGTATATACACTTAATGTGTACACTACCTTTGCTAGTAAGCATTGCAGAAAGATCTTTTGTATTTTTGAAGTATTAATTTTTCAATTTGAATGCTTTTTCAATGTTTGGAACTTTTGTTTTTACCAATATCTATCCACGATCTACTGTTGTTGGGGTGTGACACCTACTCTGGCACATGTGGTCTATTAGCTATAGTTAAGGAAAAGTAATTTTTTAATTGACATGTGAAGTCCCAACCACAGTGCAAATAAAACCTCTCCTTTCATAAAATAATTTTACATGACAGATATTTTATTAAAAGTGCTGTTTACAGCTGTGATTTATTGTACATGGTAAAAACAATAAAAAAGCTACTGTGTATTTAAACAGAAGAAACCATTTATATCCCAAAGTGATAGATCTCAGTGGGCTGAGATTCAACTGGCATTTCAATGACTGATGTATCTGCATGCCCATGTAATATGGGCCCTTTTGTCAGATAGCTGGTCATAGGGAGAAAAAAGGTTTATTTTCCAGTTAATCAAAACAAGCAATCCCCCTCAAATCTCATTTTACCCAACTCTGCATCCTGACTCTGGATTCGGCAAAATAAATACCTGTGGTTGGAACAGTTCACTCAGTAGAGTTTTAGCAGCAGGGATAGAAGGAGCTCAAATGAGTGAAAGAGCCACATGGGCCACTAACAAAACTGGAAAGGTAGAAATGATATATTGTTACCCACTGGTCATGTGATTAGAAGGAGACCACAATTCGCTTCTCTTCCCCAGACTGCCTCAGAAGCCCATCCTCTTCACTGAACTCTCTGACCTCCAGACTGAGCCCTTCTGTTTTCTGCCCAGCAAATATGTAAGTTTTCTCTGTTAAATAAGAAGGTTTTGAGGGGAAAGAAAGAGAAATGAATCCTGGATTTGTCCAGGACTCACCAACTATAAATTAAAAAAGGCCTGTTATCCTGCTTCACTGACTTAAAAGTGGAGGAAAAACCTCTGTGAGGGCTGACCTGCAGGGAGCCATTGAGATGATCCTACTTGCACAATTCGGTTAATCTTTCAGGAGAGTGAACTCTGGGTCTGTGTTCAACCAGGGAGACACAGCTGACCTGCATTTGTTTAGATCTTTCTGGGGGTCTTCTCCTAATGCTCAGAAGACGGTGGGTGTCTTAACTACTGATGGGAGTTTCTGGTCAACCCTCCATCATAGGATGAATTTATTCAGGCTAAGTGACAAGAAATTAAAGTTTCCTGCCTAGGTGCTTTGCTTGTTGCCACTTCCACCAAGATGCATATTCAGGATTAGGAGTCTATGTCATGGGCCAAAATAAAATCATGAAGCAGCTCTTCAGGGGTCAGATATACCTTGCAACATACATTTTCAGAAACTTTTGAATGGCAGTGGACAGGTACACTAGTAATTTAATGCTTACTGTCTGCTTTGGTATGCCGAACCAATCATATTGCTTTGAAATGAGAGTTTCTTTAGGTTTAGATGGGTCAAGAAACTCTTGAGCAGCTATCAAAATAGGTTCAAGCTACCTGATGAAGTGGAGGACACTGCTGTGCTAGGTCCTTTGTATACATAAAGTACTGTATGCTTTTGAGGCAGGGAAAGCTATGTGACTACTGTATATTTTTACCCCAATTTTTACGCAAAAAAAATTAGCAACCTGCTATAAATGCAGAAGTTGAAGCATTCCCTATCCCAGTGTACACCACATAGCTGTGAACTACTATTTCTTACTTACAGATAATTAATAAACTCTGTCACTTGCATAAAACCCATCTTTTAGCTCCTCAGGAGCATGCTCAATGCTCAAAGCTGTTTTCAGGTAATTCAGGATTCATTTCTATTTCTAAACACATTATGAAATTGGAAATCTATGCTGGAATATATGCCTTTGGAGAGGATAAAATCAAGCAACTCTAGATAGCTCTTCTGGGAATTACAGAGGCAGTAATTCAGAAACAAAGGCTCTTCTAATTCCTGTGTCCCAGTGGTGTTCAGTAGATCAGTCTCTGTGAAGTGCTCTCCTTCTCAGAGAGCCCTCTTCTCTGGTTTGAGAAAACCGCAGTAAAAATGGACATTAGAGAAATGCATCTCCTATTAATCAACAGATCAAATATGTTTATTTCCTCTGCCAAATGAAGTCTGTGAGCCCTGTAAGTTTTTTGTTTGCAACAAGGAGTTAACAGTTCAATCTTGAGTTTCTTTGCATTTCTTGTATAGGACTTAATACAAAACAGGCAATTTACAAAAAAAATTACTATAATTTATAACTTATTGTCTTGCTATTCCACTTGTAAACACTACAAGGCAATACATACTTGATGTATTTGTATTCCACTACATCAGATTTCTCTCTTCAGCAGCTGGTACCTGGATATTTATGCTGTGCACTGATTTTTTTTAACTGTGAGTGCATCTAAATGTAAAGAGTTGAATAAATTTTAATAGTATTCATAACTCTGACGGTGAACACGCAGTTACAGTTACAGTTAACTGTGTGTGCACAGTTAAAATTATTAATACTATTAAAATTTATTCAAGTCCTTATATTTAGATGCAAGCCTATTAAAAACCTACTCCTGACAAACGAAAGCTGTGTTCCAGGTAACCTGATGCTTCGTATTTCCCAATATTGTTGCTGTCTCCATTTGCTGACAGAAGTAATCTGCACACAATAGATTAAGTCACATATTTCAGTAACCGCCTCTGTCTTTCCAAGTGAGCGACCCACTATGCCTGTGTATGGGGAGGCTCTGGGAAAGGCACCTGTGGTGAGGAATGAATATTCTAATGTTTCTGAACCTTTTGGTGAAGGTGAAGGGGGCTTGTTGAAAACATTGCTGTGAGCAGATGGACCCCTGAAACCATCTGCTATCGAAGCAACTAAATGTTCAATGATGCATTACGAAATTATTTAGCTCTCAAAGAGCCTGAAAGTAGTTAGTAATGATGGCATCTGTACTGAGAGCAAACAACCTATTTATATATGATCTATCACTTCATAAACCGTTTGGAGACCATCTTTCCTTAAAGCAGCAGTAGTCTTGTCAACTCCCAGAATAAAATACAGAGTTGTGTGTGTGAACTTGCAAAATCCTAGCTAGTTAATTTTTCCGTCTTGTAAGAGCACGCTCTTTACTGGGATGTGCTGGAATGCAAGCTTGTTTTTTGGATAGAAAGGATTGCACTGCGCTCTAGAGCTGCTCTCTCTATCAGTGCATAAGCCTAACAAGTGCAAAAAAATAAAAACTCCAGTAAATGTTTAACTCAGTCTTAATCAAATAAGGATCTTGTGTTTTTCTTTCCTGTGAAAAATTTCATCCTATTTACTTGTATTAGTAAAGTAATAGGTATTTAGGAATCAAGGCTTCTAAATATGAATTAATTTTTTATCTACTTAGGTGATTCATACACATTATATAGTTACCATGGGAACTATTAAAACTTGTTTGTGTGGATTTAGTTATATTCCATGTATGTAGTCAATTGCTCACTAAATATATAAAGATATTATACATTGTATTATAGGTGTTTTTGCACCTGAAAAACACCGTATTTTAATAATTACTTTGTTTCACATATTTCTACAAGAAATGAGCTTTAGATGAATATCTATTCCAGCCTAAATGATACTAAATTATTTTTCCACTCCAGATAATCAAAAGAGAGGAAGTTATTTCTTTTGTTTAATTTCTCTCAAAATTACCAAGCATATTTAGAAGTTTGCTTAAAAAATGCTGTCTCATCTGAAAGGTCTTTCAACTATGTAAGAAACCTGCATTCAGTAAAATCTCTGTATATAAATATGAGGAAGTGCAGCTACAAGTTTTAAGCAGAAATCCCCATTAATATCCACAGTGATATATTATTATTAATATCAGTCAGCTTTGCTGGTCTAACATCTTTGTTGAGATTTTCCAAGTTATTTTGATTCTTTATAGAAGTAACAGTCCTAGTGCAGAAAACAAAGAAGATTTTGCCCAAACACATCAGACCAATGTGCAAACCATAATTAAGCAGACCTGATTAAGGCCTAATGTGGACATAGACAAGTCACTTCACAAGTATGGACTGTCCCATTTGCAAAACCTTCACTGATGCTGAATTTAGCCCAAATATTTTGTTGCAGACCATTGCAAGCTTAATTTGACTTTGTTTTTCTATGTCCTATCAGTTAAACTTCAGCTTTTTCAATTACCATATAGAAAAGCTATTGTTAAACTGTTCAAATGTTTAAAGTTGTTATAAACTTAATGTGTCAGAATGTAAATTCATTCCTTACACGCTTTGAAAATGTGAGCATTTGAGAATGGGAAGATAGGACAAAATATTTTCTTTAAATCACACCTTTTTCACAGAATTAAACTGCGGAGGTTTGCAGGAGTCTAAGTGGTTGGTGGAGTCCTCTCCCCACTCTCCTGTTCTTCTCTGCAGCCTTCAGGTCTACTTGACATGGAGGCTGCAATGCAAGTAGGACTGAAAGAAAAATTGCCCCCTTGATAGCTACACACACCACAAAAATTACAGGACTGAAACAAAAGGCTGGCGGGTCTAGCTGACACGCTATATCCCTTTCCTCTCCACCACCTGTCAATCAATCACCAGTCAATCATAGAAAGCCACAATCAGCCACTTAATGACAGCCAGATGGCATCTACTTCTCATGAACTGTACTCCTGAAGTCATACTCGCTCCCTGTAACTAGCAGCATTTCCCATCCCGGGTAATAATGAGGTGTTTTTTGTATTCAGACAAAGCCGTAGTGCCTCGCACCTCTGACAGGACGCCCCTGTGAGCAGAATACACGCTCTGCCAGACAGGTTGTTTGGCTTTAGCTGAAGAATCAATGCTGCTTTATCCCTCAAACTTTGATCAGGGACAGTCTCGCTGGTTTGTGAATAAGAATTGAGAATAACTTGGAAATTTTAGCTGGCATTCATTCTGCCTCTCTTATTTCTCTGCAGTCCTGACACACAGGGAAGGAATCCATACGGAGACCAACGTGATCTTCTTCACATCGGTTTACCAATGATTTCAACCTTGACCCAAAGGGAACACTACTTCTGGAAGTGACAGGTAATTTAGCTTTCTTGCTTAGTTCTGGGGCTCTCTTGTGGTGAATTATGTATAGTGCTTCTGTGATATGGACCTTTGTCCGTGAAGGAACCAGACGAGGCTGTTAAACTGCTTTTAAAGGCATTATCCATAAACACCCAGCAGTCATGAGGGTTCTTTTCAACAAAAAATTTCTGCCTTAGGACAAAGTGGCAGACTCTGTTTTGGAGTGACCAAGTTTGGGCTCATCACGTATGAAGGTGGATTCAGGCCTTGCTGGTAGTGTTTTTCACTGAACTGGGGAGAGGCCAGAGGCTTTTCTCTGTTAGATGACGGTTATTCTGTTACTGCATTCCAGCAGGTACATTTCAGTGATTTAGCTGAAGTTACAGCTTGGCCTCTAAGGAAAGTAAAAATCTTCTATGATCACCACACACTCTCTGAGCAATACTGTTTGTTTTCTAAGATGCACCAAATGCAGTGTAGCAGGAGAGACTTATTTATCACCAAACTGGAGAAACATTGTTCTGGTGCGTGAATTTTAGCGTGGGATGGCCCCATTACTGGCCAGCTCTGCAGCATCCAGTAGCTCCCACCTTCTTTATTAAAAACTGTTGGAAATGGCTCTGTACAGCTGAGAAAGCTGAGAACTATGGTTTTTAGTGAGGAATAAGTATGGATTGCATGACTTGCATAACTACATTTCAAGGGACATCTAAAGTGTACAGGCTCTTTACTTACGAGACAAGTAACTATGTCTGCTGCTTAACCACAGAAAACCAGTTTGTTCAGTTCTTCCTAGAGTTTATTCTGTTTTTCTTGACAATTCCAGCTCAGGTGCATCCCTCCAGCTCACTCTCCACTCATTTCAGGAAACCTTCCATCTTCATCAGGCAGGTGGACAAGACCTACACAAGAAGACTCCTCGCTGCATTTCTCCTGTGCTTACATTTGTTGCCATACCAAAGACATACCAGTGTTAAATATATAATTTTTTTTCTTGGCAATTTTAGAAGCTTCTCCCTCAAGAAATCTTGGAGGCAGATACCTTGCAACTCAAGGACAGGCAGATTTTATCCATTAAAGATGGGATGTAAATGGAGGCCACCTTCCCCAACATCCCCCCCTCCCCACATATACATACATTTCCAGCCCGGTTTCTGGAGTGCAGACAGAGAATCTCATTAGGAATCTAATATAATAAGGGCATGTAGATACTGGGGTTGGGGGTTGGAAATCAGATTAGCTTCATTACTTTATTCTGCACCTCGCAGCGCTTCTGCCAGTGGACAATTGCATTAGATCAGAGAGGAGATCAAAAGGCAAAATCTCCCCAGAAATGCTGCTGCTCATTGTCTGAGACAGGAATGGGAGAAGTGTGCTGTTGGAGGACACAGACCCACGGTAGATACCAGACACATTTTGGAAGGATAGTAATTTTTTTTCTTTGAGCTTTGCATTTTGAGCTTTTGGTGTTTGCAAGGCCCATCTAGATTCCCGTGCACAGAGACAACTTGTCCAAGCATAAGCAAGTGGACACCCAAAGAGCAAGGGGGGAGATGCTACTCTAGGTGCCAGACATGTTCTACCTGCAGAGCTCCAGTCCTTCAGTCACCATTACCTTTTCCATAGGAACTTTTTTCTGGATGCCTTTCATTTTGGAAGCAGCAGCTCAGCTGCATGCTCTGCTTCAGCATGTTCTGTTCCAGAGAAAGGAACACAAAGGAATGTGTGCTACTTGTCTTGTGAAATAGTAACAGCTTAGTCCAGTCCAACACCCTCCAGGAGCAGTCTTCCTGTACCAACTCTGAGGGAACACGGTGACCACAGAGGCAGCTTAACTGGATGCCCTCAGTTACTTCAGACAATCAAGGTCTGATGTAGTCCCTTCTGTGGAAGTGAAGAGAGTGAAGCCCAGACTCCCACCTCATCTCATATCACACCTTGCCTGGCAGTCATGGAAAGTGGGCTGGATAGGACCTCTTAGCCCAAGAAATGCCACTTTAACATGTTCCTGAACTGCACTGAGGGACCAGTCACTGTGGATTGTTGCTGTTGTCAGCAGAGAACAGGGAAAATGATATTTGGCAACTTCTACTCTACATCTCTAACTACCCTTTAAAGAAGTCCAGATTTCTGAATCTTGATCAGAGAGCAAATTTGAAAGACTGACTCAGATGAAAGCAGAGTAAGAAGTCTCTGGAGTTTAGTCAGGAGAGATAGGCCATGCTGGTTGTATCCAAGAATGTTGAATGCACTGTCAAATCCTGAAGTGTTATTCCGTGGTATTTTTTCATTTGCTAGCGTTGTGCATATATCTTCCACACAGTTGGTGCTGTTTTTTCTTCCACTGCCATTTTCTTCTTCATTACTCCTTATGGTTGTTCTATAATTTAAGCAAGAAAAATAAATGCTGCATGCTAAATGCTACTGCTATAGCAAAAAGTCTGCCCTCTACATGTCATAGAAACAAAAATAAAAGGGGAAAAGAAAGTTGAGACACAGGTGATTAAGTCAGAAATATGAAATGGAAATATGGCTTATGTTAGAAACTAGGTATTGCTTATGAAAACAACTTGTAAGGAAGTGAGAGCACTATTAACAACATAATGCTCACAGGATCAGCTTACTCGTATGGCCATACACTTGGTGAAAGTGTTACAGAAATCCTGAATTCTATTCTCATTATTGCTCCAATATTTAAGCAAATGTCAAATTCAGAAAATCTAGCCATTTGTCCTAGAAACATAGAATTTTTAGTACTCCATCTTGTGGTTCATAATCTTAATCTTCAGTTTGCAAACAAAAGCATCACAATCTAAATCTATAAAACAAAACTAAAAATGCTGTTTACATGAATCAAGAGATTACTCTTTTTATCATTTCTATTTACTGAGAATATAACTTATTATATTAAATAAAATGCAAAAGGAATAAAAGTTTTCATAGATCATGCCAAGTTCACATATACTACAAAATTGCTTGATAATTTAGTAACATAAGTGAACATATACTATGTATTCAAGTACCCTCTTGCCTCATATTCTATGCATTTCAATACAGCTTTATGTAGTCCAAAAATTTTTCCCTAATTTCAAAATAAGTATTCTCATTTAGAAGTTTTATCCATCCAGCAAGTACCCAGAGAGATCATCTGTTTGTCCCAGACCTTATATTTATTTCTGTCGAATTCCTCCTCTGTTGAGAAATTAGAGTTCCGCTATTGTTGTAGAAGTTTCTGCCATTAAAGGTACACCAGTAAAGATTTTATCACCATGGGTGAAACATACATCTGCTTCTTCAGAAACACATTTGCAGATGACAAAGAAACAGAAGGTATCAGAAAAACATAAGAAAAAAATCTGAGCACTCAGGGATAAGATGAGACTAAACAAAGACAAGTTGCTTGAGGCAGTCAATAACACAAATACTCCAATAATAATGACAGCAATAGGAAGTTTTTTCAAGCTGCTTCTTCACAAGTCTGTACAGAAAAATCTATACTGGAACTTTTACTGTCAGGGGTATCTCTTTATATATTATTCTATATTTTTAAAGGTCTCGTAAAAAGCATGCTTTAGGGTTTCCACAGGCATCATGTATTTTATTCCTACCCTACCAATACCAATCAAATAGAAAATATTTTCCCTGAATTCCTCTCATGCTCCCTTCTCTCCTTGTTTCCAGGAGCATGTTGCAAATACCACTATTTGCCTGTGTGTTAACTTCTGAAGTGCCAGAAAGGCCTTGAAGGCAAGATGCACTGATAAGGAGAATTCCTTTCTTAAAAGCTCAAGTCATTGGGCAGCTTTAATTAAAAATTGTATTGATTTTTTTCCATTGCTTTTAATGACAGGCACTAGTCTGTGTCTTCCATTGTTAGCCATTGACAGTTTAAGTAGTGAAACAAAGGGCACTTATACAGCACTTAGTGCAAAATTATGACTGATTAAAAAGTAATTTGTCATGGTAACAGCATCTGCTTAGACTTTGCAAATTTTTAAATGCAGTCTTGCACACGGTGTGTGGGAAGGTGTGGTACATGCAAGTCTTCACAACCATGTCCCTCAGCAATTTAAATGCATTATTAAAGTGGCATGTCAGTCACATTCTTTGAGCAGCTGTTAGTTTCTCACAACATTTGTTTGAAGAAGTTGGAGCTCTGCTAAAGCTTTAATGTTTGATCACACAGGGAAATGTAGTAGAAACCTAGGCACTGGTGTTCAAACCTTCCAAACAGGTTATGAATCTCAGAAAAGGGATTTATAAAAAATCTGTAAAATAATTGTAAAAAAATTGTAAAAAACTGTGATTTTAAAATAATTAACTCCAGTTCCTCTATTTTCCTATCTGTCCCCAGGCAGAGTCCTGCTTCCAGGTGTGTCAAGGGTGCTTAGCAAACCAAGGTGCAGAAAGCCAGCTTATTTAAATCACTGTTGCTCAATTGCTGTCAATAGACCACAGTTACAAGCATCCAAACACCAGTCCAATGGAGATACAAGCAGAATTTTAAAAAATCATCTATCTGTATTAACTAGCAATACTTACTATCTAATAACAGTAATACAAACATCTACAGAAATGGCACGGACAGTCACTGAATAGGGCAAAGCTGAAAAAGATTTGAGAAATTTGAAGGACATTGAGCACAGAAATGACAGTGGGTGGAATTCGAATATTGCCCTAAGGCCAGCATCAAATTCTGGGGCAAACAAGCAGTCTGCAGTCTTATTCTTCTGCATGAGTACACAGAGGATTTTATATTTGTTAATTCCTCTAAAAGAATCTCCAATTGCATATTCTAGACCATTTCCTTTGCATCATGCACACGTTGGACGCTTCAGTCATTTCCTGGAGGCATTTACCCACCATAAACTGAGCGTAAGCATTATTTCCTGGGATGGTTGGTGTTTTGCACTATTTCCTCTTCCTTTGTCTGGAAATCACTGGGAAAATTTTTTTTTCAGAAAGATCCACTGCATTCATTGTTCCTGGCTTCTTGGCTGCTGTTCCTAATCTGCCACTTTTAATGGACATCTGATCAAGCTGCAGAAAGTACTTTGTCTACAAATATATGCATATGTACATATTTCATAAATTTGCATTAGGTTTACTCTAGATGTGGCAAAAATGTACCCCTACTTCTATTTTCTTGTACCTTTTGCCCAAGTTTCACCTTTTCCTCTCTTCAGAGGGTTACTGTAGTATTGGGCCTCTTCTTAACCTTCATTTAAGATCAACTTCTCCAACCACCTAAGTTTTGAGGAAGGAGAGAGGGTGTTGTAGCTCAAGAATTTGAAAAACACCAGAAGAAAGAACACTATTACCATTAAAGCACAGCAATTCTTGTGCTGTTAGTGAGATAACAGAGTACATACAGTGAGTATAACCTCTGAAAAGACAATATTAGCCTTCTAAAGTACTGTTAAAATTAATTGGAGCTGTCAGGGAATATTTCTACTAAGCCAGTACTTTATGCCATGCTAAGAATGAGGTTTTGATTTCTATTCAATCATTCTAGAGACAGTCTTATTCTACAGAACTTTATGTAGAAATTCATGTTCATTAGTGTAGAGATACATAGGCTAACAAGGAGGTGTTTTCTCCTTACAGTCAAAGACCTTGATTAATATTATTTATAAAAATATTGTACTTACCCTTCCTCACAGAGGTTACAGATAGAGATAAATTCAGCTCCTTCCTTTGCTGCTTTATTTTTTTTAAATCAAACTGCCTCATACTCTTAGTAAGTTGTTAGCAATTCCAAATCCATAAAAAGAGGGGAGATGAAAATTCCAAATGGCAGTGAACATCACATTTATTTGTTAGCAGCAAAGTCTTGGTCAGACTCAGAAATATTTGGGTCTGTTGTAACATCTGGAAATGTTTTCCTCCTGGTTCTCCCCGAGATCTGATTCCTGAGAACTTTTTTATTGTACTCTGGTTCTCAGACAATTTACCTGCTAGAGTCTCTGCAGATTTCAGAACAACCAAAATTTGGCTGAAGTTCATAGCTCTCTTAAAGGTGGATGCATTCCCATTCCTGACAAGAAGACCAGCCTCAAAAAATCCAGTTTAGGTACAGTTTCTCAGTGGCATGATTTTTAATAAGTTCCAAGATATAAAAGATTTTTTTCCCGATTAATATGAATTGATATAGCTGAATTATTGAGACTAAGGTTTTCTGAAGCCTTTTCTAAGCTTTTAACATGCATCAGAAGTGTCAAATTTTAGTTGTTTGTAACTAAGTCAAATGAGCAACTATCTCAATATTTGATGTAGTTATAAATAACTAAACACTGAGTTTTAAAAGGATTAGCAACTGTAACACCAAGCAGTCATAGCTCATTCTCCTGAAATTTGCGACAGATTGTTGCTTGAAAGTTTTCTAGAAATTTTGGCCTAGATTTTAACTTAATGGTAACTGACATACGTGCCATAAAAATTCATAAGATATGGAACACAGCAAATGAATCCTTTGTAAGTGAACTGTAATTATGTATATTTTGTATGTGGTGAAGAAACTAACCATGTAAATGATGACAGCTAATTATATACAGCTCTCCTGGGCATCAGTATCACTCTCCCTGACAGCATACTCCTCTTTAAGGGTTTTCCTTCTTCGTATATAGGCCACTATTTCTGAACATTCCTTGAGGGAATTATGCTGTTACCTTTGCACTGGTTAAATGAAAACTAAATGTTTTTTATCAAAGAAATCCTCAGTGTAATCTAACTAATTTCTCCCTTATTGTGCTAATAAGTCAAATCCAGCTCTTTTTCTTACTGGTGTCAAGCCAAACTAATTCCAGTGATTTCAGTGTAGCTGCTATGGATTTACACATGCAAATCCGTCAGTAGATATCTGGCTGCTGGTTTTGCTCTCCTGGGAGAGCTGGAGATTACAGCCTGCAGAAGGAACAGTGAATGATATTGGGTCAGACCAGGGTCTGCCTTGGAGGCGGTGGGGGGAATGCTACATGCAAGGAAATTTGTGGGAAGTAAACCCTTTAAAATCTTTTGTGGAAGAATTCCTTCCAGCGTTTTCCAGCTTGAAGGAAGGGGGAAGAGTGCATGGTGAAAAGTGGAAAGGAGGGCGATACAGGGATGAAGAAGGTCTCTTGACAAAAATCTAACATGCATAATTGATCAGTATTTTGGAATACATTTGTAAAGGTATCTGGAGATATTGTCCATGTGTAGCCATAGACATTTTGACATCCCTGCATCTTTGGAGCACGGTTAATTTCCAAAGCTGTTCTGACTTTTCACAGTCAACTTTCCCTAGGTTGAAAGCAGAAGAATCTATACTGTCATGGATTACAGGAGGAATAAAGACAGTCCAAGGTGCAGTGCTTGTGTGCAGATTTGCTGTGAACTTCAAAGATAAGGGTTGAGATTACACTCATCATCTTGAATTTATGGAACTGGACTGAGAGAAGGAGATGGGGATGATACTTACCTGTATTAATTAATGGTTAAAAATTTCTGGTAGGAAACTTCCTGTCATGCTATTTTTGTGATCCACAAGGAGAAGATCTGCTTTGAAACATTTGCTGGACAGTCCTAACTAGAAATAAACTGGGCATGCAGTACAGGTAGTCCTTTACACAACTCTGAGAATTACCATGTTGCTATAACACATATCTGATATAACTCTTACTAGTACCACATGAGATAAGAATTGAATGCATATGAATATACATAAATACATGTGAATGCTGTCTCCTGGAGATCTTGCAGCTTCTGAGGTCCCTTGTCAGAGATGCTGCATTGCTAATAGATTGTCTGTTTCTCAGTGTTTCTCCAGCTTCTCTCCTTGAGCTCCAGAGGCCTGTGGGGAACCCAGACATGTCTTATTATTGATAGAAATGCAACTAAATACATTTCCTTTTAACAAATCCCCATGGTAAAACCAAAGCAACAAGTTTGCATCCTGTCATAAATTTTTTTCAGTATTTCTGCTATTGTAAAGGATCTATGATTGAACTTCACTTTCTCCCCTGCTGTGAAAGACACTTCCATGCTGCCAAGACAGCCTTTTCTCTTCTTATGTACAAGACCAAATCCTGCCTCAAATGTGGTTTCATTCAAAATTGCCCCCTGACCCTGCCACTTTCCATAAGGCAAGCCTAGTGATGCCATTCTTCCATGTGCTCTTGTTCCTACTGTCTTGATAATTTCAGACTTTGTAAGTAGGATGTCTCAAAACCTTGAAAACACTGACCCAATTAAATAATTATTTGCCTCAGAAGCCCCCTCTTCTTCTCATGAGGACACATGTTCTTACCTGATACCCCCACCCCCATTTTTCATAGCAGATTATCTCATTAAGCAGCCATCACTCCTGTATGTCCTAAGATGTTTGCCAAGGTCACACAGGTAGTTTTCAGCCGAGTCAGTAGTTCCCATCTCCCAATTCCCAGCCCTATGCTCTGGCTACAATTTCTTTGGAGTGATTTGTACACTCAAACAAACTGTACGTTTGCAGAACAAACTGTGCACCTTGAAAAATCAACCTAACCAATTGTGTTCAATAGCAAGATATTTATTTTATATCTATGTCTTATGATTTATAGACTAACTTCTTCATACTTTATTTCAGCCTATATATGATCAGCCTTTACATAGACGATAAAAGTGGCTTCTTAATTTCAGAAGAAATATTTAAACTGGGATTTCTCCTTTCTGTTATAATCTGAAACAGTGGTAAGGATTTGTTGGTGTTATTTTTTAATAGAGAGCTTCAGCAATCTCAGTGGATGTAAATCAGCATTGTTGCTCATGTACCAGTGGAGTTACACCAGATTACATTGGCTCAGATCTACCCAGAATTTTAGTGTGGCAGAGTCCCTTGAAATAAATAAAATGAGAAAATTACTTAAAGATGTCATTTAATCCTAGATTTGGATATAATTCTCATTTAGGGAAGGAAGAAATGGTATTTAAAAATTAAAGGAAGTCTGAAAATAGCTGGATTTGAAATTCTTGTATATAATAAAATATAAGGGAGAGAGGTATATGGTTCTTACAGTAGGTGCTTTGTTTTGTGTATAATGATATCTCAGATTAATTTTCTTTGATGTCTGCATCTTTTTTTGTTTCATATGAAAGAAGATTTGTTGGGTTTGTGGCATTCACTGTAAACACAGGTGTCTTGGGAGAGCTGCAGGTGTTCACCCTCCTCAGCTTATTCTAGTCCCTATGGGTATGGGGGAGGGCAGGAGGGGAACTTGCCTCACCAGAAAAATATTTTCTGCATGACCTTGAAAATAATGTGTAAAGCTCTGATGCATGTGATTATGCCTTGGCATGTGAGCAGTACTTGGCCAATATATGACCTAAATGTGGTTTTCAAGTGCAGACATTGGGCTTTTCCTTTAGTGTTTGTGTTTATTTGTTGTGCTTTTTGCTTTACTTATGGTAAAAAAGGGATTTGCACGTGTGTCAGTATTCACTGATATCTCCCTTCTTGAATCAGGGAAGATTTCCTATACCAGCTCATTCCTTGGATATTACAGAATAATTTAATACAGACATAGAAGATGAAGCCTGGAAATTTGGCCTCTGTTTTACTTCCTTTGGCACGTCCTCCTTCTGTTTTGATGTCCCTATGCAGACAGAAAAGGAAACTTTGCACAGAAAGAGAAAAAAGCTCCGTTCCTCTTCTCCATTCATCAAGGCCCTTTGGCCAAATAGAAACAGAAAAGGCAGTTTTGCCTTTTCTGAATTAGGATGATTTCTTAGCTGAGAAGAAGGCTATGCAAGTGTGACAAAATTCAAGTGATGCAGCAGAAGACAAAATCCCTCTGATTTTTCTTGTAATGCCTCTCCTGCACATCCTTCTACCAGACACCAGGTCTTCCTCTGAGCACTGCACCGTTCAGGAGAGGTAGGTGTTGGAAGCAGGTGAGGAGCAGAGTCACAGAGACCTGGGCTGCTCCTGGGATGTGGACACCCCAGAGAGCAATGCCCGTTTGGGGCAGAAAGAGAAGGATTCCTTTCAGAGCGTTGCTAATGATCTGCAGAGGAGCTGCACAGCAGTCATTTCACAGATACGATGGCAGGTCACTGCGACAGATGTTCCCAACATATGTGGAGAATTAATTACCCACTAGTAAACAAAATCTGTGATGCGGAGAGTCATTTTGTCCAAATTTCTTTCGATTTTGCTGTTATTAGGAGCTTAATTTTTCTTGATCAGCCAGACCCTCTTGAATTAAAGTGTTCCTTAATGGGCTGTATGAACATTTTCTGAAGTGAAGTGCAGAGGAAAGTGGCAAGGAGTGGGTCAGGGGAGATGAGTTTAGCTGGAAGAGTTGATTGTGAAGCTGTACCATAGTGAGTGATTAGTCAATTATTTGATTAAAAGGTTGGATGCCAGTCATATGTTTTTTTAGAAAAAAAAAAATCTAATTGTTAATTCGCATTCAACAGCATTTATGCTTAATTTTAGACCATACAGTAGTATGTCGAAACCTTCTAGGGGAAGGATAATATTTTGAGAGAAAGAGCTTTTGACAAAAGGTTTTATTTTCCTTTTCCGTCAATATTCTGAATGCGTTAATGTCTCAGGGCCATATTGTGCCATTGATTTTTAAGCACAACTTGCCATTTAAATCAATGGCAAAATCTGCTTAAAAAAAAATCAATGGCATGATATGGCTCCAGGACATTAGAATGAAATTCTTATATTCATGACCCAGATAACAAATCAGAAGGCCATAAATCCCCTGCTGTTTCTTAAAACTCATTCAGTCCATCAATACTTGTAAACTAAATAGTGCATGGAAATGAACATACTTTAATAGAAGGATATCGAAGATCAAAATATTTAGCTATTTTTGGTTGATTGTACTCTCATAAATTATCCCCAATGTCTCAGTTCTTGACACATTGCTTTTGGATTTGAGCTCATCTCTCTCTTTTGATCCACAAAAGGTAAATTGATATCACTGTCCTTCTGCTTTTTCTAAGACACTTAATGTTTCTCCATTTTCCACAATCTGTAATTAATTATTTTCATGTCTGTCAAATTTTATAGTACCAGTTTTCAAATGGATGTGATGAAAGACATCTCTCTGACACACTGAAATTATCATACTTTGTAAAATCTTGGGCCCAGAAACAAAATCTGTGGTTTAGCTACATTTTTTATTTTAATCCACAACATAAAAGTTCATCACACTACCATTGTCAGATGAATAAAAAAAATAAATTGTATAAGAACAGTGAAATCCCTTCCTTTTGGCATTAAGCATTAATACAGTTTTTTAGCACCACTTATTCCTCAATTTGGAAAACTGGAAGAGTTTATGAGACCCATGAACTGCTGCTGAATACATCAAGATACCTGAATTTCTGAGCCACACTGGCAAACTTCAGGTGCAGAACGAAGCTCAGGTTCCAGCCTTGGAAAAAAGTCAGACTGTCAGAAATTTGCCAGAATAGAATAAATGTTCAAGTGAAATCGAGGGACACTAACATAATTATCCAGAAAGGAGTGACTAAGGTGCAGTGATGTAGCATCAAGCCCTGATTCTGCTGTGAATGTCAGTTTTATTAAGCAATTCAGTACATCTTTGACTATTTTTCTTTATAAATAACATTTTTCCATCTCAGTGCTATTTGCAAAGGACTTTGAGAAATTGCAATAGAATTCCCCACAGAAATCTAAATTGTGTTTATCAATTAATTCAAAATAATTAAATTACACAATAAATTGAATCCACATTCTGCTTCTAAAGTACCATTTGCATACATGCACATTTTTCAGATGTGAATGGGCTTGTGCTTGAACTTTAAATGATACTAGTTCTGTTGAAGGAGTTACTTTCCCAAAGGTTATCTTTGCTGCAGTGTCAGATGGAACTTTAAATCCTGTGTGGTCCTTAGACTACTCCACACAAATCCTTCCACACAAACAGATCCCTTAGGTACGAGGCCACACAAAAAGGCACAGACGTAAGGTGTGGAGGGCTGCAGAGAAGCCTCCAATGATGTGTGGGTTGAAGCTCTATGTTTGTAGGGTAGAGATGAGAGCTCACTTCACCAGCTGGACCAGTTTACTACTGTGCTGGACCAGTCACTCCAAGTAGTTGGAGTGCTGCCTCTCACCCTGGTTATCATCTCTTGAATCAGGACATCTGGGATGGAGTACATCTAAGAGACAACTAATAGAGCAGAGGAATTCTTTTAACAGTTTCAACGATTAGTGTGTCTGTGGATTTCCCCTTTCTACAGAGGGGGATTTCAGCTGAACACTGCTTATGCGCAGAGCATGGTTAAAAATAGTTCAAATGTGTAAATCAGAGGGTGTTTGTGTCACGAACTAATAGCAGAAGATTCATGAGCCACACAACCCCTCAGGTCTATGTAATATGGACATGCAAATTTTATCCAGATCATTGTCATATTCTTATAGATCTTACATGTAAAAGCACATGAAACCTCTATGAAGTATTGCCAGTTCAGAAAAACCTTGCGATGGATTCTGTACTCGGCTTCCTCTTCTTGGATGAAAAGTCTTCACACTACATGCAGAAAATATATTCAGCAGCAGGCAGAGTCTTATAAGTCACAAAATGCTTACATATGTCAGTGATGAAGACAGAAAACACCCTGCCTAAAAAAGGGCTACTTTTTATTTCATTTCTTACTCTACTTATTGATTTTCTGACTATTTTTTCTGCAGAGCTGACCCATCACAGGAAGTGCAAACTCTCTGAATAAAGGTACATGACATATGACTACAGTTGGTATTAGTTTTCTGAGACCAGTACCCATGTATTGACAGCTGACTTTTATCTAGGTAAGAGCTCTCTGTGTTACGTGTTTTCCTTTCTTCAATATACTTCCTTTTCCAAAGAGCTGAAGTCCATCTGCAGAGAGCTGTGCTGAGAGTAACTGAGAAATCTATTTTGTGTTTGAAAGGGAGCTTGTGTGTTTGTGTGTTTGTGTGTGTGCATAAACCTATTGGTTTTAAATAAGAAAGAACCCAACGGTACTTGCATTACTGAAATGAAATAATGGCTCATTAATTAAAAGTGAGAGTACACACACGTCTGGAGGGTAGTCTAAACTTGCCATTTGCATTCACATGAAGCCACAAGACTCCTGGAATGAGGAGGGTCTGCTCACCTGACTACAGGTTATAGGTGTGATCTGCCAATAATCAGTTTGATATGAAAAGTGATTCAATGCCATTCACATTCTGTCACAGCTACATCTTCACTTCCTAGCTCCCATATTTGTAGAAAGTGTTTGACTTAAATTCTTATTATTACTTGGACACTCTTCAAATCACACCAAGACAAGACCTCAGAACTTACGAAGCACTGGCACTACTGCTGCCTGCAAAACCCTCTTTAACCCTGAAAGCCTTCCCTCATGATAGAGTATTCTCTATGTGTGTTTATTTTTTCAGCCTGTCTTCTGCCTTATTAGGTATGCAGTAAATAAAGGTTCTGCATTTTATGGTCTTGTAAGCATATGAGTGATATTTAGTGCATAATGATGCTTCCAAAAAAGTGCCACATCAGTGAAATCCTGCTTTCTGTTGATATTTGTATTTGAAGTGGCACAACCTAACCTGGCTATGATGACATCCAACGTATAATTATCAAATAATTATTAAAGCACAGATTTCAGAGTTATTATCTAAGTATAAAAGTCGTAATATATTGGAATAAAGTTTGTAGACGATTAATTATCTTTGTCCAGAGTCCTCTCCACTGCAGAATTTTATCATGACTCCATTATTCAAAATGCCAGCTAATAATATTAATATGCTTCGCCACATTAGTTCCTCATATTTGCTTACCATCTATGAATACAAAAAGAAATTAAATGTTAGATACAGTGACAAACCCTCTCCAATACTTTAAAGAGAGTGGTGAGGATTTAGAGACCAAGCATACAGGTGAATATTCTTACTCATATAGGTAGTTTCTCTGAATTTTCAGGAATGTCTGTGATATCAGACTCACACTTCAACAGACAGCAGTATGGACTTCATCTGCATTAATTTGTTATTCCAAGCAACAAATGATTAAAACAATTTTCTGATTAATCAAAATTGTGCTTTGTAACCATCCGTGCGAGATCAGAATTTTTAATCACTCTGTGTGGGCTGCAGCAATATGAAGAACACGACTGAAAAATCTATTTTATAAGAAATATTTAGCAAATAAAATTCAATTCTCATTCAGAGCTAGAATCACTCTGAAGAATCAGTTATTCCATAATTGCACACCTGAAGCTTTTTTGCTACTCTCTTTGAAGTCTTTTCTTAGCAACAGAGAAAGTTAAAATTACTACTAGTCCTAATCAATGTGGCTGTTTCCATGACGTCAAGAGCAAGATAGACAGTGATCATCCTCTCATGACTGGAGCTATGAAAGGAGGAATTGGACACAACAGAAAGGTTGAGAGGATCAGGTTAGATTTCAGAGATCACGGGTACGCTGTGTGCTGTTGAACTCTCATGCATTTTGGGTCTCTGGCCTCATGGTCATTCACACTTCAAAAGTCATTTGCAATTACTCAAGCTGTGATTAAAAGCTTCTGCACATGCATTATGTCCGTGGCATGAACATAGTGGGATACCACCTAAAGATGATGAGGCCCAAGATGATCTCTGTCACTCCCTATGTGGTTTTTCTGCCAGGGAATTTTCCCAGCAGCAGTGTGATTAAGCATCAGCAGAGTTGGCACAAGCTGGCTTCATAAGAAACAGCAAATGAATCAGCCCAGATTTAAACCACAGAAAGATACTTATTTCCAGGTCCTGCAAGACTGGCTTAGTGATTTCAGGGTTTGTGTTTTGAGCAGTGTTTGACTAGCTACTGGTGAGAAGTGTGTCATCAAGATGAGAAGGAAGAAATACCTTACCTTGTTACTCTTAGTGCTCCTGCCTGTGCCATGTCTATTTGCAAAGCAGCAATGGCTCATTTGGAAGCCCCACAAACGACATTTGTGACAATATCAAGAGTCACACGGCATATTTGGTAGGGCAGCAATTGGCAACCCTGTAGGCTGACATAATCTCACAGGAGCGCCTAACCTAAGGTTATGGGAGCCAAAAGCAGGGCCTGAGTTTTGACCTCTGCTTCTCTTAAAGGAGCAGAAAATACAGAAAAGGGACTGTCTGGGATATCTAAATCCCTGTGCACATTTTGTGAGTGTCACAGTGAAAGCAATTGAATGACCAGATGCCTCCTTGCTAAGACTTGGGGCTACAAGTGTGCTTTAAGACTAGGGATATTCCGTGCAAGACAACCTGCTGTCTCGGAGTAAAGCAATGGAAAAAGGACTATTTGCATTTGGAGTGTTAGAAGTGAGATGTTTAGGTGAGCTTGGTGAGGATTGGTTGAGGAATTAACTAAGCTGAGAGTAATAGATCTCAAACATTCCTTATAAAAGTGAAAATGTATTTCACTCCATCACCTGAAAAACGTACAGGTACTGCTCCTGCAGGTCTTATTTCTTTAGTTAGGTATTGTATAATTAATCTATATGAAAACCTGCAACTATATTTAAAGTGCACTGGAATTAAACCACTGTTTCTGCAGACAGGGATATTATTTAGTAGTATTACTGTGTTAATATTCTTTTATAAGGTTGAGCTGTTAAATCATAATCAAAATTCCAGCTCAAATTGCAGAATTAGTGTAAGAAATCATTCTTAAAGGATCTCTTATAAAATTCCATAATGAAATTACAGGCAGAAGAGAGTCTTATCTTTTCCATACAGAACAAGATGACCCTTTATGGTACTTGATCAATGACATTGTCTAGTCCCATTTAAAAGTTTACAAGAAAAGATTATTCAATAAAACACTCTATTTAGTTGCCTGAAAGCTTTACTCCCAAATTTTACTTGCAGGTGTCTGTGTCTTTGGGTTTTTCTGCTATGGAAGCAGACAAAATAAATTTGTAGGTAACACATTTCTATTTTCAGTTATTTTAGACTGAGGCTCTGGAGTATGTCCAGAGAAGAAGAATGGAGATGGTGAAGGGTCTGGAGCACAAGCCTTTTGAAGAGTGTCTGGGGAAGCTGGTGTTATTGAGCCTGGAGAAAAGGAGGGCCAGGGGGACCTTGTTGCTCTCTACAACTGCCTGAAAGGAGGCTGCAGGCAAGTGGGGGTCAGTCTCTTCCTCCAAGTAAAGGACAAGTAAAAGAAGAAAAGGCCTCAAGTTTCACAGCGGCAGGTTTAGATTGGATATTGGGAAAAGCGTCTTCACCAAAAAGGCTGTCAAGCATTGGAACAGGCTGCCCAGGGAAGTGGTAGAGTCACCATTGTTTGGAGGCATTTAAAAGACATAGTGATGGGGCACTTGGGGACATGATTTAGTGGTGGACTTGACAGTGTTAGGTTAATGGTTGGACTTGATGATCTTAAAGGTCTTTTCCAACCTAACCAATGCTATGATTCTAGGTTAGTATATTTTCTTATTGCTGGTAAAAATTTGGTTCCTAAACAAGCCCATGAAAAACCTTGATGTGGTAAACTTCAGAGGAATTAATCATGAATGTCTGTCTTTTCTGCTCATAATTAAAAAAAAAAAAAAAAAAAAAAAGGGTTAGGTTACCTGAAAGGATGAAATAATTTACAGAACAAGTTACCTAATGGTAGTACAATTTTCTAATTAGTTGCAAGTTCAAATGATATCAGTATTGGTTTATGCTTCAGGGCATGAACAGCACTGAATTAACTGAATAAACTTATTATAAACTGGTAATTAATGATAATTATAAAATGGAAAGAAGGAGAGTGATATGATTGGCTAATAAGAGTGGAGAGTGCTGAAATTAATACAACATAATTTCCTGCTCAGTACATGTTAGCCTTGTAACTAAATTAACGTGAGTAATTTTAAAGCATTTTATAAGAAAACTTTATAACTGCAATGAGGCATTATGGTGCATTAGTTCATGCCTTGTTGCATTGATGGTAATCAGCTGGTATTAGTTTATGCTTAATGTGTTGGTTGAATATCAACAATAAATCCAGATGTGAATGAATGCACACAAAAATTATATTTAAGGCATAAATACTCTTTTTTCCCATATGTTACAAATCTGAAAAATTAAATTTTGCAAATACTGATTGGCCTTCTAAGCTAGAAATCAGACAGGAGAGGACAGCAGCAAACTAATCAAGGTCATTAACTAAGTACCATGGCTTCACTAACTGAAACTGGGAAAACAAGGCGATGTTCCTGCCAAATCCTTTCAGAAAAGTGACAATCTGGCAGAAGAGGGAAACTGGAAGAAAGTTTTGCACACATTTTATTTTAGATTGTATATCTCAAATCATTACAAAGCCATGCATTTCAAGTACCAAGAGCAGGTATTTAATGAACTGTAAATTACTTATTTGCATGTACTTTTCAGAAGTATAAAGATATCATTAACTTAATGCTGACTAGCCACCTGAGTTGAGTAGGAGAGAGATCTTAACTTGCTGGGTCACTGGGCAGTTCTGATAATCATGTTTTTTGCCTTAGTGCTTCATTGCAATATTGCATTCACTGCAGGTTCATGTTCCACTATAGTGCTTGAGTCATGTATTTTCTGCTATAGAACAGGAAGAACCATTTGGTTTGCTTCTGTGGATATACCCTCCCCTCAAACATTGTCATGGTCCAAGGGATCTCAGGTAGAGCAGAGCAACAATCAGAACATTTGCTGTACTGAAAAACATCTCTTCTTGGTGCCAGGAACATTTAGTGAATTTGTACCAATTCCTGATCATTGCTGCTGCCAAAAACTAAAGATGAATAAAAAACTCTGTAAAATGAAGGGTCAAAATAGTCCATTTCAATATCAGAAACAGATGTTGCAAAGCACATAACTTTATTTCAATACTTTCTATATGAAGCTGTTCCTCTTTCAGTTTGAAGCAATGTTTCCTATAGGAACGAGCTTGAACTGTCTATGAAAAAAAGTAAAACAGGCCGAAATGAAGCATTCTATTAAACATAAATTGACAGTTTTCCACTTTTTGATTCACAGTTACTATTTTTGAGAAAAACTTTATGCAAACTACACAAAATGATTATTTACATAGTTCTAACTCTCAGATTAAGAGATGCAGAAATCAACAGCACTTCCAGTATACACCGCATTACTCTTAAGGCAGCTTTATTATCTCCACTTCACCCAGCAGAGGAGAGGCACAGACATTCAAAAAATTGTGGTTTTTCACTCTTTAGCACCCTGACCTCCAAACCTCAATGGAGTTTCTGGGAAATCAGTATATAAATGTAGGCAGCTTAGCAAATGCCACATAAGAAACCTCAGGAAACCTTCTGTGGTCTATCTCCTCTGAAAAACAAAGCTGGCATTCTTATAAAAAATGGTTTTTTTAACGACACTCTGATTCATCCCCAGAGCAGGTTCCCCTTGAAAGGAATTGGATGAAAACTTTATCACACTAAAGAATTAAGTATTAGGAGACTTAAATAAAAGACACTGAAGTTAGATTGCAAGAAATCTTGTTTCTGCCTTTCTGAGTTCTTTGATTCGCCAGCTTTGTGCCGCATTTCTGTATGGCTCAGTATTGCACGTCCTGTGTAAGGTGTACACCAAAGGTCTGCTTTCTATCTAATGAGCTTTCAAGCAAATCTTACACATAGGATCTGCAGGGGAGCATGGAAATTCGAGGTATCTCTGCAACATTCTGTGTTTTACTGTGTTCAGCGCTTGGGTTTCCTGTGTGCATCCAGTTGTGGATGTGCAGATCATGCATGAACCATTTTAGAGACTGGGAACCTGGCCTCTACTTCACGACTAATTAATCTCCCCAGGGGCTGTCACTGGTGCAAAAAATTGTGATTTCAAAGAATTTATTGCAAGTAAATGCATATCGAGACACTGAACCATCATGTTTTTAAAGGCTTTTTGAAATCTGTTGCAGGAGGAAAGACACTTTGGGGTTGAGCAGTGAAAAAAGCAGCACTGAGAATATAGGTCAAGACATTAATATAAATTTGATCACTTCCTTTTTATTCACCAACATTCCTCACAATAAATCAGATCACCTCCTCACCCGCACACCCCCCGCACACTTCACCCTTCCTGTCCTGATTTCGGATCACCGAATGTAAATCTGTGACAAGGGTATCTATATATAATATTAATGGTGCTGAGGAGTGTTGGTGTGAAGCGTGAGTACTTGCCAAGTAAGGAGTGATCAGAGCAGAGCTGTTCATCCTCTGCAGCATGCTCTACATCATCTGCAGGACAAATGTAACATCATTAGGCAAAAAAAGGCAGCCATTCTGCAAGGAAATGGCTAAGTTGGAGGTACCAATCAATCTCACCAAGAGAGGTTCCCTGTGATACTGTCAGAAGCAACGGACAAAACAGATTGCAGTGTAGATCACAGGGTGGCTAAAAAAAAAAATTAAAAAAAAAAAAAAGAAAGAAGGAAAAGAATAAGCCCACAAAACCCCAACCCAAAATCCCTTTCTCCTCTACCCCTTTTCCTATTCTTTACCCCATTTTTTTTAATATTAACTCCTGTAACCAGTTGTCCCCAATAACAATCCATTTAGCAGAGAGTCCAGACTTGGCTGCTTTATGGTTAAAAGCACAGGACTAAGCATTGATGTTTAGCTGTTAATTTAGTAAGGCATAAAGCAGCTGCCGAAGGCAGGATCTATCAGTATTGCAATGGGTTGTATTAAAGTCAATAGATATGAATTGTGAGCTTAAAAGGGGCTCCTGAAGTTACAATAAATAAATAAAAAGTGAGCTAAAGCAGTTCCAGTTATCATCATTATTTAAACTCAAATTGCAATTAAATAATTTTCTCAGATATTTACAAGACTTATTGACATTTTACCTTGATAAATGTCTACTTTTAAGACACAGTTTTCCCCATATCTAGGGCCTGTACTTGCACATACTGAAGTCAAGGGGAGTGTTTGTGCTGTCTGCAGTGGACAGTGAATGAGACCAATCATGACACCAAAGAAAGGCAATAGCAATATTTTTGTGTGATACACCTTCAACTTGCTTTGCTGATGAATGGAAAGTAAGTGTGACTGTACAGATTATGTAATGAAATGTCCCTCCAAGTCTTCTGTACCCCCTAAAAAGATATTTATTAGTAAAAAATCAGGGAGATAGAGGGCAATAATTAGTTTCCCATGAATAGCTTAATTTAAAAGAAAAAGAAAGTACTAGTATTAATATCCAGAGGCTGAAGTTCTGCTGTTTAACCATAACTGATGTTTCTTTTATCAGGAATTTATTTTTAGAATCAGCAGGGGTTAAATCTACCATTTGCTGTTTCTGTTCTTGTATCAAGGTCAGAATGAGCAGGTAGCCCAGTTCACAGTTTGCAGGACTAATAAATCTTTCCAAAGGTCAGCATCTGCAGTCATTATCAACTAATCAGTTTTAATTTGGTTTTTAATATATAAACACTTGGGATCATGTAGAAAACATCCTGCATGTTGTTTAAATCTGATTTTTTTTTTAAGAAACATCACTTATTTTAGCCAGTTCATTAATATTTTTTAAAAAAGGAAATCAATAGGCTCATTAAAGCTGCTTACCTTAAAGTCTTTTTTGTTTTCACAAAATATTAAAGATAGCAATAAATAGGTACACTTTTTTTCTGGTGAGGCTTTTATTAGAGCTGCTACCTCTCTTATGAGACTAATCAGATCAACTGTGGTATAAATCAGGATACATCGATTCACTTGAGAACTGATTTGATCCACCTGACTTTCAACTATTGTAAACATACTCTTCACTGTTTAGGCTATTTAAATCTAGAGGGGTAAGAGCAGCAATGCAAAATGTCATTGTACAACATTCCCGAACCAAGTGTTTGAAAATCTTTTGAGAAATGTATTTTTAAACCATAGTGCTTAAAGAGTTCTAGTTTATTTTGTGATGTTAAATATTATTGGTCATACTTCCTCATCAGAACTAACCTCTAAGAATTCAGCATAATGTCACCGTGTGACTTCTTACAGCCAGCTGGATTGTCAGTGTTAAATTGGAAAAGGATATCACTCTGGTATGCCACTTCATTGCCATGTTATCCACCTAAATCTTAGTTTTTCAAAAATATCTGCCTAGATGCCAAGGTCCTCGAGATTCTTAGATTTGCTGTGCCTCTTTAAATGTTAAGTTGTCCTTTCGCTTGCAGTAATTGTGCCTGTAGCCACACATTCCCTTGGAGTCCCAGGGCTAGGGGAAGGTGAGGTGTGCTGGGGATCTCAGCTGCTAAAGAGGGAGATTTCTTGCTAGAGCTCTAGGAGATCTTGCACTCACTGGCAGCTACGTTAGCTGATGTTATTTTGTGCACTTTGCCCCCACATGCACCAGTGTGTCTTGCCTGTTTTCTCACACCTGCCTTACCTTTCATGGACAGGTCCTGCTCTTGTGGACTGTGTGAGGTGATGGTGCCCTCTCCCTGGAGGGAAAGTTGGGGTTGTAAGGCAGCACAACTTTTCTGTCCTCTGAAGTTGTAGCCTGATTTGTGAATTGGCACACAGAACAGCAAGTTACTTTCCTGAGCACAGACTGCTCTAAAAGTATGGTGGCTTGCCATGTCCTAATACTATATAAATACTGCAAAATTCAATAATTAACAATTGAAAGACTCAGTATGAATCTACTTCTGACATTTCCCAGAATAGAATAAGACTTCTAAATGAACTCATTCATTTTGCTTCTTCTCCAATTTTTTTTTAGTGCAAACAACAAATTTTTGAAATACAACATTTCTATAATATGCCCAAATATTTTGAATAGCAGTTTTTTTAGCCCTATGTTGATATTAGATTTTATTGCCATATAAACAACACTGGATCATCTACCTACAGAATTCTAACTTTTCTAACCTCTTTTTAACTGAAAATACTTCAAATGAGCATTGTCATCACAACATTTTATATTGGATTACACTCTATTGCAGAACAGTAGATGTAGCACCTTTAAGCTTATAATTTATTAATAGTGATCAAAATCCTGGACCTTGGTAAATGTGCATCTAACGAGATGGTGGTTAAGGGACTATGCCCATAGGACCTGATGAACCACATATGAAAAATGTTGGAGAACATTTCCTTTTGATGTAGAAAGGAAAATTGATTAGACTGTAAGATTTTCCTAAACTTTCATTTACTGTTTGTATTGCAATAGGTCTGTCCATGGATTGCAGGGATATTAAGGGGTGCTCTGTGGGATGGTATGTGATCAGGTGTTGCTGTATTAGTGAAATAATAATTACTTAAAGTCCCCATTTAGAACACAGAAAAACAGGAGAGGCAGAAGGTTAAAAAGACTACAATCTGATTATAATGGCATAATAATAAGAATATTAAAAAGAAAATAATAAGGAGACTATAAGAAGAGCTCTGCAGCTACTCAGGTAAGACTAACACTATGAGAGAATGCTAGAGCCTTCAAGGGCTAATGCTGATCAGGACTTCGGTTGATGAACACATGGAAAAACTGGTGTCCTCAGCTGCATAATGCCATTCCCTCCAGTCATTGTAACAGTTATGGAGGAAAAGCAGCAGCATCTGAATTTCTGGGACCATTTCCTGGGTCATCCTAGGACTCTTGCGGAAGTGTCTAGTCTAAGTGTTACACTTTTCATATTCATGACTTGCCAAGTATAATCACATAAAATATCCAGAGATGCTACAGCTTCAGAAAATTGCCATGTTTTCCCAATATGTGTCATTCATACTCTCCCAGTATATCTGTAGGGGTAAAATACTTCTTACATGTTATTTAGACAATGCATGTCATGAATGGGCAGCAGATGAACTCTCACTGGGGAACTTAATACTCAGGAAACTATAGGTCTGTTACATCCAGAGGGAGCCTTAACTTTATTTGGCAAACTGGATACTTACTGGCTCTTTATATGTCCCAGTTATAAGGCAATTTGGCAAATTCAGTTCAAATAGTTTAGGAGTCAATAAGCTTTTGAATGAATGTGTCACAAGAGCCATGAAAACCCTGAACCAGTAATAAGTGAGGTTTTATCATGGTGGAAAAATTAATGGAGGAACAGATTAGGGGAAGTTAGTAGACATGGAAATGACTCAGGTGAAACTTATTCCTTATCTTCAAACAGAACACAGTGTATTTTATACAGGGAGGTATTTCCAAGGTTGATTTTGAATAATTTATTCAGAGGGATGGACTTCCTTTTTTTTCCAAAGTCGTTGAAGGCAGAACAGTTGACTCTGAGGAATTATGAGCAAAGATTAAAGGACTGTGGGCCCAATCTTGCTCTCATTGAAACCAACAGGAAACTTTACATTGATTTTGGGAGATGGATCAAGATCTTTAGCCTTTGTGTATGTGACCTTTTGCTTAATGCTATCCCATCAATTTGAATATCTCATTGGGAGCAAATGAGGGGAAATCCCTAGTGTTGACTAGAGAAAAAACAAGTGCTGCTTTTGCTTTTCAGTGGAGAAGCAAAAAAGTTTTCAGATCACATTTTTTTTACCATAAATACAATCATGCAGATTATGAAATAAAGTTTACTGATATAATAAAATTACTTTGTCTTCACTTGACTTTGGAACAATTGCTTGAGACCATTTGTTAAAGGATGTAAAGCTAAAGCATTAAAATGCATTTCTACCACATCTTTTGGCCCATTTTACTCAAAGACTCCTACTAAAAATGGTAAGAGCAAAAGAAGCTTAAGGAGAGTTTTAAACCTGACCTAGGGACAAATAGTAAGAACTGACTTCTGGACAAAAAGAAGCCAGGAAAGCTCAAGAAGGCTGGATGATTCCTCTAGTTCAGCTTTTGGCTCGGAGTTGTAACCTCAACTTTGGTAATCAGCCATATAAGTTCCTTCATGAGTGAGAGCTTTCACCTACTTGCTTCTCCATTTTTCCCCTTGGGGATAGTTTTGATTCTGTTTAAGGAGAGTCTTTCCCATCATTGTATGTGTCACTATAAATCGCTCTGTTACTTAAACTACTAAAACTGTACAACCACACAAGTCCTTGAAAATAGGTGCTACATTATGTGTAGGGGTTGTCTTATCACTTACTGTACAGTTTAGAGATAATAAATCTAATTGATTCTGCCTTCTGTTATCTAAACACCGGAGTCTGGCACAAACGGTGCAGCAATATTTAAATGACCACAACACAAAGTCAACATGATGCTGTGGAAAAGAATAGAGCAATATTCTTAATTCTGAAAACCTGTATTGGTAATCAATTGAAATGTTGGAGCAATTGAAGAGCTGTCCAATTTTCAATTGCAGTATAAGTTGGGAAACAATTTGAAAATAATGGCTCATACAAAGAGTTTTTGAAACAGTCAATATGGTCTTCATGTGAAGGACAAATAAGAATTTGGCAGTCTACCCATTGTTTGGTCTTTGTGCATTAGACATTATCTGCAGGACTTACCGCAGTGGCCCAGCTGAGATCAGAGCTTGCAATCTTTCAGTGTGACTCCCATGAAAATATACTTAGTGGGATACTCAGTATGGAGACATATCCAAAGAATGTGCCTTAGCCTTACTTTGAGCATTGCTACATTCAACAAAATACTTGCTTTAGTGAGATGATGCACATTTGAAATGTTTACTACCTGTGGTATGACTTTCTTACATTACTGTGTTGAACGCTATTAAAAGTAGGGGGTTTAACATAGTATAATTCACTGATGTAAAAAAAAAATAAATTCTTGCACAGCAAATATTATAATTTGGAGGCAATATTTATGCATCTTTTCTCTGATGGAAATTATCACTTCCAAATGTTGGCTCTTAAGACACAAATATGTCTGTCTTCTGCTTGTCTTAAAACAAATTATTGAGGTTTAGGCCAGCAGTATTCCAGTCTGGGTTAATTTCCAAGGGAACCTCTGGCTGCAAGCTAAGTATTTTTCACATGACATCCTACAGATGGCTCTTTGGTGTGACTGAGGACTCATTTGACACCCTCAGCTTCTTATTCTTGTATGAGATATTCAACATCCATCACCACAGGAAGTGTGCCTTGACAGAGAGACTCCGAAGGCAAGGACCAGCATGGTAAGGTAGAGCAGGACTGAGAATTTTGTAAAGGAGTATTACACTTATTAATCCCTCTTAGTGTTTTATTGGGGCTGTCTTATATGAAAAGGACATTTTTAATAATGAAGAGGAGGATCTAAGATTTGGCAGATGCATTTGGGTAGTCAGACAATTCTTTAATTTTCACTACATGGAAGAGTACTTCAGGATTACTGTCCTGTCTTTTCCTTTGACAAACAAGAACTTAAAATGATTTAAAACAAAAATGGAAATTAATTTAAAAAAAAAAAAGGGTGAAACAGTTATTTTATGGACCTCTGAAAAACCCTGGAATTACTTTGGATTTGGAAAAATACTGATGTAATGAGGATCTTTGAAAAACCAGATTATGTCTGTAAATTCATTTCTATAAGACACTAAAACACATGGTCTATGACTGGTGGCATAGACTCTGCAAGGTTGTTCACATACTTAAAGATAACGTGCACTTATCTTTTGCTAGATTGACCTTTATTTGTCCACCTACTATGGGTATTCTTCGAAATATGTTAACTCTGGCTACTCCACCTTTGGATTCAAGAATATACTTCGGTTGCAAAGCTCCCTTACTTGCTCCATTTCTGAAAGAAAAAGTTATATTTTTCTTGGTTTAACTTTAAAACCATATAAATTTTCCATAGAAGACCTGGATGGACTTTCTTATCTGATGACCTATGACATAATTTTTGGAGAGTTTGGCATCAAGAGAGGTATGACAAAAATACAGAAAATTATAAAAAAAAATTAACCAAATGAGACTTGTACCTCTGAAATCTTTACAATTATGAGAATTAGCCTCTAAAAAACATATTTTAAAAAAATCATGCTGTAACATTAATCTTTTAAGATAGATCAATTTAATCTATTCCACATGTTAGGGAAGTAATAACAATTTAATTGCTGTTTAGCTATAAAGAATGTGCTGCTTGAAGTCCAAAACCAGCAACCTTTGGACACATACATCTTTTGTTGTACGAGCAGAAGAGAAACGTAAAGGGACATAAGCCAGTGACGTGCAAAATTGCAGCGGGTCAGTATTTAAAATTCTTTGCACAACTACTTACATCATGTCTAAATGAGTAAAGCAACGTCCAAAAACCTTTTAAGGTATTTTTAGCCCTGATTATTTTACCTTTGTGCGAGCCCAAAGCAGTGCAAAGAGCTGAGATCGATAGTGACAAAGAGGGGAAGCCAGGGGAGGGATGTGGGGGTAACCCAGCACCAGGGCACGCCGTGTCCTGGGAGCAAAGCCATCCTCTCCGTCCCTGCAGCCAGCGCTGCGCAGGAGGGGCTGCCTTGGGGAGTTACGGACTTTCAGTTTTTTAAGAACTAAATCCACCGCTTGATTGCTGCCCTCTCATGTCCTGTGCTGCAGTTCGTTTTTCTCTCCCCTCTCGTCCTTTTTTATTTGCCTGTGCTAATTTCTGAGGGGAGCCAGAGAGAGCAAGGCAGAAGAACATGTTAGTCCACAGCTGCCTATCAGTGGAGGACAGTGGGTTTGATTAAAGGGAAGCTCCCTCCTGGATTTCACACATCACATCAATCACATTGATCAGCCCCCAGAAAGGCAACATATTGTCTGGGAATAAGCCAAGGAGGGATATCAATTTCACAATAACACTTATGTCTTTCAGCCAAGAACTGGTTTATTTTTGGCTACTGAAGGCTGAGACTCACTTTGGAGCGCCATTTATGTCCAAAGACTTTCACTGCTCACTTGCTATTTCACAAACAAGTTATTATTAACTTTTGCCTGAAATTTGTAGTCCTATATGTGAATTCTACATAGAAAAAATCAATTTCTGCTTCCTGCTCATGTACAGTGGTGGGACTTCCTAGCTGTGTATCAGTGTTATTTCTTTCTTTCCCTGTTACTCAAAAATGTGCAGTCTTTAGGAGAGCTCACATTTTTTATGCTTTTTCCTATAATCTCCAGGAAAGTATTCAAGTCCTTAGGAAAAATTATATACATAAAGAAATACCCTGTATTATTCATCTACATGATGTGGTAAAATATGTCTATTGTTTTGATATACCATATATTAATTCCTTTTGCATAAGAACTCTATGAAAGGTATCCTATATTGCAGTAATGATATCTACACTTCCTGGTCCCAAATATTCCAGGTTTATGGATATGTTGCTTTTTCAGATAGAGTTTTGATTGATTATCTCTGCCTGTCACTTAAAAGAAATCATTCTTACGTATTGTTTTATATCACACTCTCAAGGAGGTTTCATCAAGTTTGTTGACATAATGAATCCTACACCCTATGATTAATTACTTGTATTATATTATTTTACCAACCTACATTTACCCTGGCTACTTTCTCAATAATTGCTGCTCTGTAAATGCACTTGAGAGTGCCTGTGTGTGTGTGTGTGTGTGTGTGTGTGAGGGAGAGAACTGGTGCTCAGTTAAACTGCACACTGCTGTAGCAAGTGAGTGTAGGTATTAACAAAATGACCCCTTCTTCATTAAAAATAAGGACTAGAAATAGAAAGAAAATTGCCAGTATGGCATTCCTCTCACCGTAATTTCTGATGATTTCACCAGTTTTCTAAAACAACATGTATCTCATAAAATATCTTTTAAGGCTAGTAATCACTTAAATCACTCAAATTGTTATTCTCCCCTCACTATCACTACTTAATTATTTAGCTAATGACGGGGTGACCACAATGATCTTTAAAGACAAAGGTACAACCTGCCTGCTCCTTTGCTGTGCTAAAAACCCAATGTTTTTAAAGGAGCTATTTTAACATGTGCAGTGATGCAAACCCTACCAGCTTCACAGCACTCCACAGATTTGCCCCCCCCACCGTGTTTGTTAAAGAGTCAGAGAGAGACTATCTCTGTCATTTAATAGAGTCATTTAGCTAATTTTATTTTTCAGTAAAGTGGGGAAAAAGACACTATGCAGTTGGTTAACACACACTCTGGAATTCCACAAAATATCCTGCTATGTTTCTTACAGCCACTTTTAATCCAATCTCAATATACTGTTTTCATAATCTCTCTAAAGACATGATACAGAAAATTAGGACACATTGCAAGTTTTAATTATGTTTTATAGCAGAGTAACTCAGAATAGCTTCTCGAGGTTTTCCGTGGTAAAGACACAAAGTTTACCATAAGTGCTGTCATTAAAAAATATCATCAGAACATTATTTTTTCTTTAGAGTAATCAGGAGGATGTAACCCTGTTTCCAATTATTTGAGCTGACTACCAGCTATGAAAAAATGTTATTGTCTTGCACTCTTGAAATTGGTATAGCTATACACCTTTTTTTCTCTGTCAGTACTACCACACCACAGACACGAGGGGCTTTGCTTGTTGCCACAAATCTCAATTTTTATTTGTTTAAAATGTGTCCTAAAGTATCAGAGATACTGGTCAACTTTCCAGTGCTGTGATCCTTAATAACTTGTAGGGCTTTTAGGAAGATTTGTCATTCTCTTCTCATCTCTAACCATACCAAAAAGGCTGAATAATCTTGATGCTTGCATTATCAAATTGCTTAGTGTTTATTGAGCTTTGGGATGAGGTCTTTTCCATGTCAGAATTTTAACTGTATAGTTTTTATAAAATGGGACACAATTGCATGCACATATCATCTCAATGTTCTTATTAATTCTCTTAAACAACTTGGAAGATTGAATTTTCATTAGTTTTGAGAGTAAAATCTGTGACACTTTCTTGCTAAATTTTAGGCTTTTAAAATTTAACTTTTCTTCCTCAGCACCCCATATTAATGGTTTTTGTGTGACTGGCATTATTTTTAAAAAATTCTTTTGTGCCTTGGAACTTACGTATTTAACATTATTAGATATACTAGTGAATACTTCTGCGGAGTGTAAATGAAATGCTTATAGTAAAAAATAACAAGTGGTTTAGATAAAAGAATATGAATTAACTACATCTGCAGAACTAAAATGTACTTATGCTGCGTATGGTAAACTTCCAATGTCTTTTTTTCCCTTCAAAATATCTACTTCATATAATTAATTTTAAACAACAAATTAAATAAAAACAAAAAGGGGGGGAAAAGGGGAAAAAAAGCCAGCCATGTGGTATCAGAAAATGTCAAGTAAAGCTATTATTTGCTTAAATGAGTTTCAGAACCTTCAATAATTTATCATCAATTTCCCTGAGTTGCTTGACTTTCTTCATCTTGATCTCTCCTGTTATATATATCCACCATTTCAATATGTAGCCAATATTATCATACTCCGAACCAAGTCAGCAGTTTTGACGTCTTCATTTCAATGTCCTTTTCTGTACCTTCAGCAATGTTAATGTTACAAATTACGGGAGGGTGTATTAATAGCCATACCCAAGAAGCAGAAAGAAAAGTGCATTTTTTTAGACTAAGTACTAACTTGGGATTTCCCGGGCCCATTGCGGAGCCGGCGGAGCCCCGGCTCCTCCGTTGTGATGATAATGGATTCCGTGTTGTTGGCTCAAAGGTCGACGGGTCACCGTAAGCTCCTTAATGGACTGTGAAATAACTTTAACTGCATTAACCTCTCCGGATCACATGGGTGGCACCAACATCCACTCCTGAAATTCTCATTCGCTTATAGAGACAATACCATTAGATTATTATATTTTCCTTTTGGAATAGCAATAGGCTCAAAGCAATTATGCAGCTAAGCGTTTCCATTAAGCGAATAGGGCCTTAAAGAAGATTAACTGGAGCTTCTCTGGCATTCAGTATAAAGGTGGAATAAGTCTAAAGATTTCAACAGAATTCAAATCTGCTAAAACCCCTATCTGTGATATCATGGTGATCTAAAGTATGAAGTCATTAGCTGAAACAGCAATGCTGTGCCTGTGTTTGTGAAGGCAGGTGCAGTTGGGTGGCTGCCCAAACTGAGCCCCTGACTTTACCCTGCATTTTCTGAGTGTTTGCTCTGAAGAAACTTACGAAAAAATTGGCACTGAAAAGAGCAGGAGGAAGACTGGCTCCCCACAATCACCAGCAAGTTATTTTAACCTGGTACCTAGGTCTCATCTTTTCTGAGCGTCAAAAATGACACTTTGCAAGCAGATGCAACACCCATCTTCAGCACCCCTGCAGGACCATTGCTGCTGGAGCTGGGATGAGGTGTGGGTGTTCAAGTCTAAAAAGCTCTTGGCTGGCTTAAGAGTCACTGAAAAACCTGGGCACAGGCCTGACTCCAGAACTCCCTATTTGGTTGTGTGGATTGGTGGTCTCCAGGCTGAGAGAACCATGGCTCTATTCATTACAGCCCTGTTCAGAGCCTATGCTATGCTTAAACCTCTAAGCCAATTTAACTTGAGTGTGTGCAACGAGCTAAGGGCTTGCTTAAGTGATGTACTGAAGTGGGCTCTTTCATCCCTCAAATTACCCAAAAAATAGATCTGCTGGTGGTAGTGTCAGACTTTTCTTGTTCCCACAACAGTAAAAAGCGTATACGAACAACACCATGAGGGCAACTTCCAGATCATAACAGTTATAGGCATTATTATAACAGTTTGCTTGTTTTGTTTTACATAAAAAAAGCACTTAAGCACCCATCCCAAATTCTAGGCATATATTAATATTTAACATATTAAAAAAAACAAACTCAGCATCATCTCCTCAACCACATCAGAAATGCAGAAATGCATCTAAAGCAATTGTGGAAAGTATTATTGTTTGAATGTGATGAGAACGTGTCTAATTTAAAAAAAATGCTTGCAAAAGTTTAAAAACCTTAGGTAGCGAAAGATCTAATTGTTAGATTATTTGCCCCTAAAGTTGATTTTGCACAGAAAATGGAACTTTGGGTAAACTTAATTACTTTTTATAAAGCTATGAGAAAACATTGCAATAATTCAAAACTGAAATTAATCTTCATATATTTTCCTTCACTACCAGGAAACTATTGATTATATAGCTTAACAATCTATTTCAGCATTAAGATATGAAAAAGCTTTTTGTTTCAGGTTTAAATATTTTCTTCTTTCCATTTCATTTTCCTTGAAATGTAATGTATTTTCTGTGGAAAACCAAAACAATCTATTTCTCCAATTAGCAGTTCTGATTATCAGTAAAGATAATATTCTTATTTTTGTAGATGTCATGTTTTGGTTTTCCTGTTCAGCCTTCATACTAATAATGAAAAAGCAAGGATCATGCATGTAAAATCTTGTTAATATTTTGTCATTTGTATCATCATTTCCCAGTATGTTTGGGCATTAATCTCCATACAGATCCACCACAATGGAACCACGGGAAGGGCCAGATGATCAGTCGTGGGTAGCACCTATGGAAAAGAGCGCTTCTCACTGTGTTTTAACTCTCTTGGGAATTGAGTTTCAGTCTTTCCCAGTTCTGTGAGCTGAGAGTTGAGCCCAAAGTGACTTGGACTTTAGCAAGTCAAGAGATATATCTATTGCCCTGCCCTGTCTCCATTTCTCTCCCATTTCTCAGGACCACAGCACTGGCTGTATTTTCCTGCTGTCCCTGCAGCCCCCCGTGACCAGGCAGCTGCCAACAGACTTGTCAGCTCGTACATGCTATGTGTGAAACTCAATATTTTTTTGCACCTCTAACATACCTGCTGTTCTTTCTTTCTCCCCTCATGGGTACAAATCACAGCACTCTCATTTAATTCAACTGACATTTTAACCAATATTAAGGTTTTCCTTGCCTTTTTTTTTTTTTTTTTTACTTTGGGGGAGGGTGAATTTTTTTTAGCGTTTGTCGTGCTGAGATAGAGATGTCAGCCAAAATCTAATGCATATCTCCATGTCTTTGGCAGATGCAGGATGTAGACTGATTTGCTGGATGGGACCTTATTCTGAGCACCTGCAAGTCTCATGAAAGTTGAAGAAAACAACTTAGGAACAAGTCTAGAGAGAGGAAGCTGGGAGATTGTTGTACTTAATTTACCCCGACACCTTTTGCCCACAGCAAGCTTAAAGCAATGACATTTAATAATAACCTGAAAGCTTGGACCTGTCAAGAAATTGCAGTAGCCCAGCAATGCTGCATTTTGGTCTTACCACTTACAAAACACGATACAAGTGCAGCAGTAATAAGTCCTCAGAACTACTCTATGATTTTGTACTTTTGGGGAAACTGGATAATTTCTATTTTAAATAATATTAACAAACAAACAAAACCCCCACAAACCACCACAAAACTCCCACTGTGAACTGGATTGGGAAACTTGGCTAATTTTTAAAACCATTTATTTTTGCTGTGTCCCTGAAGTCCATTTTCCTTGAATAATCCCAGGATATTACACCAGCATGAGAAAATGACTATTGACATTTTGGGGTGTGGGCAGAGGAGAAGCATCTTGCTTCCACACCCAATACTCCAGCAACAGCCTAAGACTGGAGACAGCTGAAATGATTTCTCCTTTGTTATTAAGGCACAAATTATTTGGTTGACTCTAACTCCTGCGTAAAAGAAAGACTTCAGAAACAGAAGCAAATCCTGAAAAATGCACATCCTCCATTGCTTATAATAAACCATGGGCTCTGTCAGGACTAGGCAAGTTATCATCTTGTTTGTTGGGGTCCCCAAAAAGCACAAGAGAGAGAAAGAGAACAAATTTTAAATGGAATTTTAAAGTCATCTCTATAGGAAGTCTCTTGCCTGAGAGAAATTGTCCCATGTGGTGAAGCTCAGGACCAAAATCTACAAGACATCTCAGATCCACCAAGGAGTGCTATGTAACATTGACCTCCATAGGATTGCCTGGTGTAACAGCTGGGGAAATTGGAGGGCACAGGCCAATATTCTCAATGCTTTGCTCATAGGACATATTGGTATCGGAAGAATCTCTCTGAAAAATATCTTCATTGGCTATAAATATTGTTGGAAACATAGATTTCATTAATAAATACAAAATACATCTTAGTTAAGTATTGCTAACTAAGGTCCTAACCAAGAATGATATTTCAGAACTTTTCTGAGAGCAAACCAGTAGCAATCCTACACCACTATGTTCATTTCGTGAGCGTATTTAAGTGAAAGATGCCCAGCAAAAGTCCTTATTCAGCAGGGAATACTCACAAAGAATTCCTGTTGTCAGCAGATTCTCTTTGACCCAGAATAAAATCTTCAAAACATTGCTTGTGGCTTTTTTGCTTATGGCAAGAATGCTAAAGTTTCAGAAAAATCTCGGGATTCTAGAAATGCCAGTTGACATACAAAAGAATAAGCACAAAGGAAAAACAAAGGATCAGAAAATGCATAAGATTCTATAGATGAATCAGCTCTTTTCTATATCCATTTGAATTTTTTTAGTTGTAAGTTAATCAGTGCAATCTAAAAACCTGAGGGCAAAATAGTATTATTAAGTAGCAATAATTATGTTGTAATGTGATATAAAGGGGAACACAATAATTAACAATGACTTAGAAATCTCTTCCTTTGTAGGATAAGTTGCCACTTTTCACAAAATGAAGTAGTTTCTTCTGAAGCAGTTTCAATTTGACAGTTCTGCGAGGTGCTACTAGACTAAAGAACAATTTCTTATCCAAAACTTGCTCAAATCTGGTCTGTCTCTATTGCAAGAAAGTTACAAGTAAACTCTCTTGCAATAGAAACATATTTCATATCATATGAAATGAGTTTGTGAATTCTGGCCCATGCCTAGAAGGCAAATAACTGCACCACAGAACCATCACACTGTTATCACAACCACAGGTATTTACTGTTCACTTTCCCCAAAACAGGACTTGATGAGCGCAGGCCCTCTCAGAGGTGTTTCCAGGTCATGTCAGAAGGATATTTCTGTTGTAATATTAGAAAACTAACACTGTATCATTAAACTAAATGGACCCTTAAACTCCTTTTGCTGTCATGAAAAGGGATAAATTGTGGAAAATGAGTAAATACTTTCTTGAAGTAAGGCCCATATGTAGGTTTTTTTTACTTTAGTGAAGCACATTGCAAAGAAGTCTGGATTTACTAAAACACTTCATGTGTGAGGTGTATCAATGCCAAAGCTCCAGCATGAGTTGTATATTGCGTATTACATTATAGAAATGGGACAAGAGAAGGACGAAATTGTCTATCACTCGCTGACACTGAAATGTGGCAATTGACAGATATTCATAGTATATATATCCTTCCTTCTTCATGCCTGGCTTTGAAATATGACCTATAACAATATTCAAATATGTCAGTATTTAACACTTGAACTAATCTTAGTGTATCTACTTCAGGACCTCTGCACCTGTAATTGTGTTTTTGTGGGAGAAAGAAAGAGTTGAGAAATGCTTTTTTCTGACAGAAATCTGGCCAAAAATTGTCTTTTCTCCTGGTACTAAAAGAAAAGCTCTTTGTATTTGATGACTGGATTAAGGCTTACCTTCAATTATTTGGCATATTGACTATATAATGGTGCAGGAATCATTTCTGGCAGTTAGTTTGGTCCAAACTTATATGTTCTGATCCTACATACCTGCAGTAAATATTGAAAGTTTTACACATCAGCCCAAATGCACTTAGTTTGATGTAGCTAGATTCATTTTCAATAGCCACTGACAGTTTATGACCAATCCACATTTCAGAATTTTTAGATGAACCTAAATCCAGAGTGCTGATTAAAAAGGTAATATCTGTTTCCTCACCCAACAGAGTGCGGATGATTTCCTCAGGAAAGAAATTGCCCCGGCTAAAGTGAGAAATTTGTGTTAAATGCTGAATGCAAAGGACATGCAAATCTAGACCAAGAGAGTCTCTCTTTTCAGCTTTCAACTGAAATCAGCTGTTTCACAATCCTAGTGTTAATCTTCCACTGTCTGTGTGAACATCGGATTATGTAGCATGATAAAATAATTCACTATAATTATATTTCTTGACAGAATTAGGATTATTTATACATGACTACATATGTTTTATATAATTTTAAAATCATAAATTGCTTTATTGGAACAATTTTCTTACTGGCATACATAACCATGTCATGATGAAGTGATAAACTGGATGGTCTGTCAGCTGCCAGTTTGGTTGGGGTTTTTGTTTCATCCACAGAAGTCTTAATGAAGAGAAATGTAGGCTGGCAAGAGTTTCCCTTGGATCTGAGAAATTCTGATTAGATGCAACAGCTTCACTGTCAAAGGCAAAAAAAAAAAAAAAAAAGAGTAGAAGCATCATTTTAGTGTTTTGGAAGCTACAAGTCTTTGAGCTTTGGGAACACTTGCCAGCCTTTATGAGGTGCAATTAATGTTCCTAGTCTGAAACCTTGTTGTTCATTCATCCTGTATATTGCATGAATTTCTAGTCCCATTGTATTGAATAAGTAGACTCTTAAAGCCCAAAAATATGCGAAGAATGGTAACAAGGCTGGACAAGGTTTTTTGTGTATTTGCAATAGGAAAGGCTGAACCAAGCAGGCTTTCTTAGGCTGGAAGGAAGGTTAGTGAGGGAGCTGCAAGAGAGATCCACAGGCTCATGGGCCATACTGGGCAAGTGCTTTCCCAGGGTTTGATGTCATACCAGAATAAGATGAGACCATGTGAAGCAATCAGATACCTGGTTCAAAACAAATGAAGATTTTATTTCAAACGTGCACCTAGGCTGTGGAGTCACTAATTTGATTCACAAGAGACTAAATTGTTTGGGAGAGTTTTGGTCATTTTTACCTAACTGCCCACAGTTTAGCTTTCAGAATGACTGATGTTATCTTTCTTGTTCATGTCCTGTCCCCTTTTCTGTTTCCGAAGAGGTGGGAAACTGTGTTTATGCTTGAGGAGAAGAGCCTTAATTTAAATTCACCTAAATCAGATAGTTTCCACTGAGCACTGTGGTTCAGAACACAGTAGCTACTACAGCTCTTGATTGCTTTGGTTACAAAGGATGTAGAAGTGTAGTAAAAAGGTTGAGATTTTTTTTTTTCTTTCAGCACTGGAATAGACATGGCCATAAAGAAGAGCACGGTGAAGCAGTATGGAATCATAGAGTAACACAGCAAGACACGTCCTGGCTGTGCCTGCTGGCGTGGAGGCTGGGGTCCACTCTGAGGTGAGGAAAGTCATGGCTATCTAAAGGTCCTCCACAAAAAATCAGGCCCAGTGAAGTTAGGAAGGTGAACACTGTGCATAAGTGGGTCAGAAATGCTTCTACTCCTGGGGCCAGCGAGGGGTGGTGCATGTCCCCACAGCTTTGTCCAGTCCTCTGCAAATGCTGGCTGAGGTGTCTGACTCTCACAAGGATATCTCAGCACGCAAGACCCTTGATGAGAGCTTTTCTCAGATGATGATTCACAAGCAATCAGACCAAATGCATGGATAGCTGATCCTGGCACTCCTCAGTACCTCACAGTAGGAAAAAATCCTCCAAGTATTTAAACTATTTTCAACTTGCTCCCTCTCTCATCTCCTCCAGAAGTACAGCTTTAGCTGTACAACAAGGTGTCTCTGCCTTCAGAAACCGGCATGGTAGAGGTAAGTCAAATGTAATTGGTTGTCTTTCTCCCTTGCCATGTTGGAGGCAAGAAGGAGGTGGGGTTATCTTGGATTCATCATCTTGGGATAAACAGTTGACAAAATCCTAGAAAAGACAAGACAGTTTGTTATTCTCAAATGAGTTAGAAATTGAGCTGAAAGGCAAGGCTTTCCCCAAGATTCCTGTGAGAAAAATATTATTGCACTTGACAAGTGGGGAACTGAAATGAAATTATTTGACCATCAAATACATCTGAAGTACTACTTTTCCCATTATTGTGGACTGTACATATATTTCTCCAGTGCAAAGTGAGATTAAAAAGCTGCCAAATCAGAAGGTAGGGCCACTATCTCTGGTGGTATGAACTGATATATCTGCACTGAAGTAAATGTCAAACGGGAGCCTGTGGTGTTACGCACTCATTTTGTACAGATTGGGTGACAGTACAAGGTGCGAGGCAACAGAGGATCAGCACCAGATTCCTAAAGGAGCCAGAAATGTTACTTGGAATTTGGATCCACTTCAGTGGTTAAACAGAGCCTGGAGAATTTCCCAAATCTCAGATACAGAAATGTTTGTATCTGCTAGGAAGCTACAGTCATTCACATTCAAGTTATATTTGGTTGCTCTGGACCCAGGCTATGACACATTTCTGTGATTGTGCATATCTTACACCACCTTCAAAGAAAGAACATATATCTCAAATTGTATGAACACTTCATGCTAAACAGATATGGGTGATTTACATATACAGATAGATTATATATAAATATATACATATGTCAGCAATCTAAAGCAGAGCTCCTGTTAATAAGAGGCAGCTACTGGACCCAAAGCAGTGCTGTCTATCCCCAGGCAGCTTGCCATATGAATACCCTGCATTGTCCTTAAAAGACCTTTTTCTGCCAAGGATATATTTTGGTGTGAGCTCCTCCACACAACTTTTTCTATAATCAAGTTGTATTCCCTAAATACTTATCACCTCTGTAGAGTATAAACAAAATAAAATGGCACACAGTACCAGATCCCTTCAAGACTCTTGTATCTCCCAGCTGTGACATCTGAGAGTATTCAGTATCAATTATGAAATTTAGGTGGAAAACACTATGGTCAGCAAGGCCAAAGAGGATTCGATTATTGCTACAGCTGCATTAAAGGCCCACCCTTAAATTACTTAAGTGGATTCTAACAATTATGAAAACTAATGAGAATAATCTGAAATGGATAGGAACAATCTTATATAATTTTAACATTTTAATCATAAAAATAATATTAAAAAATCTTTTTACCACTGGAAAAGTTCTGGGTCCTCTGTTACCTTCAACTTGGTTGAATTTAATGACGTAGCTGAAAAGCTGGCAAAGTCAATGTAAAGTTAAAAAGATCTGCTGTTTGCCATGTCGTTTGTCTTAAAGCCACAGTACTTCGGACGACAGAGTAAGAAAGCACATTACTGCAATGGCAAGAATGATTATTAGCAGACAAGAACTCACCTTGGCACTGATGACTAGTCTTAAGTGTAGTGGACAGTGGAAGATCAGCTTTTCCTTTCCACTGAAATTCTCCAAGCATGCTGAACTCCCTGACAGCATAAAACAAACAAGCAACACTTCTGAAAAATAAAAATATATACTTACTCTTCTTTAAAAAAGACAACTGCGATGCATAAAGTACAAAAGAATTCACCTCTGAAAATACACTGCTTTGTGCTATGATAATCTTCTGACTTAGCTTTGAAAGGCGGACCTGGATTCTAGGTGTAGAAATATCTTTCAAAGTTTTCTCAGGAACTTGGACTCATTTTATTGGTGAAATAAGATGTGTAAACCTGCACTTGAGGCAGAATGTATGAACTGAGCACACACATTGTGTGTATTGGCTCCTACTGTATGGTCAATGACTCTTAAATTCAAGATTTTGAATGGGGCTTTTATGTGCAGAAATATGTGTCCTATTTTGGCAATTAATTTGACAATCAACAACATTTGGATGAAAGTGTAGTTATAATTTAGCTCCAGGATTCAGGCTTGTCTTTAAAAAGAAAAGAAAGGAGCATGTTTTAATACACTGAACCACAGTCAAGTTTATGGCAAAACTCCCCCTGAATTAACTGGAAGCAGGATCAAAGCCAGAGTTTAGGTAGGCAACAAAATGTAAAGACCTTCTTATTTGTGCCAGTGACAGTACAGGACCCAAATGGAGCATTTCCAAAATTACATTTGTGAACTATTATTTTCTTCTCTTGGTACATGTGACTATGAATATCAAGCTGGCAGTAATGAAGAACAAGCAACACTCTGCTTTCTCTCCATTTGGTTCCTTCCATATTTTGGCAATTTACCTGGCGGAGCAGTGTTGAGAGTCACCTTTCATAGCAGTGTAAAGGGTGAAGAGCAGCAAGTCTGTCTCTGTAAAAAAAGTAGAGAAGCTGGTCCTGTCTCCTGCCCACAGAGATCTGGTCCTGTGTCTCCTGCCCACTAAGCAAAAATCATCCCAGATCTGTTGTCTTTGGAAATGATGAGTGAGAAATGATGTGAATTTCTTTGTCACCCTCACTCAAGGATGTATCTCTTTTGGATGGCAATCATTCAGTATATTGCGCAACAAAACACCATCCTCTGCAATTGGCAGTAATGTTTTGTAATTTCACTACATTTTGTAATTTGTAGTTTGAAGGGGCTTCAATCCACCTCTTTTGTCTTTTATCACAACCAACTGGATCAGCTTTGCCTGTACAACGTTTCGAGAGATCACTGATGGAGGATACCCTTGCCCTACTACTCTTCATACCGAAGAAGCTTTCCCAGCCATAAGGATGAAAACTGAACCAGGACAATTGGGTCTTAAGCAAAAAACTCAGGCCAAGAGAGTAGCTAGTCCCCATGAGGGAATATCAGGCTTAGAAAGCGTGATGTAGTCTTAGTAGCTTATTAACATAAATACTATTTCCCTTCTACACCAGAGTTTGCACAAACATTTTGTCTTTGTTTAACCTGTTGCAGAATCAATATTCTTAGCCTGCGTGGGGCTATGTGCACAGGTGATTTCACCCAAAAGTATGGAAACCCCTTCCTTCTCAGTTTTATAGATTCATAATTTAAAAGTGTTTTTCATTTCCTTTTGTAACTGGAAAGTTAAGCTGATATTCCCTTAACATTTCTAACCATAAAGGAATAAAGGTTCATCTCTAAATAGCTAATTAAAAGATTTTTATTGCTTTTGATACCAACATCAGAATGTTATACATATGTGGCAGATTCGTGCCCTCTAAGAAGTGAGCTGGACATAAGTCACATCTGCAAACTCATTACTGGGTTTACCAACCTGAGACAAATTCACTACCTCTGCCCTTTCTAAAATGGTGATGTACAGACCTTGGAGCAGATCCAAAACACAGGTAAATCAGTAGAAAAATATCTATTGACTTTCAGTGTAATTTTAGATCAGGCCAGAGGCAAATATGAGTGTGTCCAGTGATCTCCCTCATAACATTAATGAAGAAAGACAACATGAGTATATCTTATTGTAAAACAGATTGCTAAAGCCTAAATTGCAGCACACATTGCTTTACTTAAAATTTGCTCGATTTTATTTCATTGTTAGGTCCTGTGAAGGGGAGGATAGGGCCACCTTTTGAACACCAGCATATTTAATGTGCACATGCCCTGAACAGTGATCTTCACAGTGATCTGCATATAGAATGACATTTCTCATCCACTGCTGCTTTTGCTAGTCTTAAATCCTTTAAAACTCATGCTTTGGGGTTTCAGCCCGTCTAGAACAATTAGAAATCAATTTGGCCCTTAGTCCAAGGCGGCAAACAAGACCACTTCACACCTTCTTATTTTTCCTCTCCGCTGACCAATGTCATGGACACAGCCGTAGCCTAGAAACACCTGGGGCTTCAACCAGCAGGACAGCTCCTATGTGTCTGCTTAATAATCCATTTTTCATTCTATTACAATGGAAACTGTATTTGCTTATTGCTGATATTTTCATGGCAGCAGCTGCTACTGCTACTGAAATCAGGCATCTCATTTCCAAAGGCATTCTGGGGCTGGGGGAAAAAAAAAACCACCAAGGAAAGGCAAGCATTTTGACTCTCCTGCTGGCTATGTGGAATGGAGAACTGGGTGATGCTTTGCACCATCTCAAAAAAAGAAGCAGGAAAGGACTTCAGCCTGAAACGTGTGTTGCCAGCACCAGTTGGTGCCCTAGGCAGAATTAGATAAGATGCAGCTGTAGCTGTCCCAGCTGCATAGTTCCCTTTTGGCATTAAATGCACGGGCAGTGAACTTACCAGGCTGGAAGGTGGATGGAACGAAGATAAAACATGAGGAGGAAAGACTAAATAAAAGCACTGATCAGTGGCAAAGCATTGCAATCACATTACACACTCCATAACAGGGGATCAAAGAGTTGCATATTACATTATTCCATTCCCAAGGAGCTTTTCTGTACAAGGAAATGTCTGTCTTCCCTCTGTCTTCCCTTTCAACCCTGCCCAGCTTTATGAGTACTCTATTATTTTTTTCTCTACTAAAAAAAAAAAGTTTACATGCTGCAGAAAAGAAAGTGTGGACCTTTGTTATTAATGTCGTAGAAATACAAATATGTCCACCTAAGAAAGGAGTCTTCATTAACTCCCACAGCCCAGAAAATTAAGGCACGGCTCATCAGGATCTGTGCTTGCTGCTGGCTAAATTGCAAGGGACTAGTTGAGTTGCTGGGGTTCATAATGCTGATAGAGCGATTTCCACGTGAATGAAGGATAAACAGCGATTAATTTCAGCCAATAAATAATGGTTTGAGGCCCACATTGAAAGAGGAACAATTACTTTTCCATTTTTCCTGCCAAATGAGCTGATAAGAGAAAACAGGGGAGTTGGCCACGTAAATCAGTCTTAATTTTATCTTCCCCATTAAAAAGCAGCCATTAAGACCATCTTCGGCTCATTTCATCCTCTTCTTGTTTCACTTTTTCAATTTGCACAAAAGGGGGGAGTTTGCTCGTCATAAAATTTCACTTTGGCCAACCTATCATTTGCATCTGAGCCAATAAATAGCAATTAGCATAAACATTTAAATCAGGAACTGGAACAAATTCTTGTTCCCCCAGCAAGCTGTTAAATTACTGTATTTCACTATATATAAGAAGCGTTAGAAACAAGATCTGCTGGGCACAATTATCCCTTTCAAACAAGACATGCTTGAAATAAAGAAAGAAGAGAACTAGCTTGCTGGGCAACCTTCTTTCTCATGGTCAATGAGCTTAATCAGTGCAGAGAGAAGGTGTTTCGTTAATGATGTTCAACAAAGCCTTATTTCAAGCTTTCCATCCAAAGGGATTTATTTGGTCTTTATCCAAAATATATTCCCCAGGAATTAATTTAATTTGTGCTGATGTTACATCATCGAACTTCATTTTTTCTTGTTTATTTTTCCCCACTATGTTAAAATGTGCATATCTTTACATCCTGGTGAGCCTGAGCTTTGCAATTCTTGCTTTCTTGCACCATGTTAATTACATCAACACACATCCAGTGAGCATGACTCTGACTGCTTATGATGTGGTAGATCAGCAATAACACTGTAAAAATGCCAAAATAACTCCAGTGGGTGCCAACCACTAGAAATAAGCTAAAAAGGCTCAAGCAGACACCTTTTTAAGACATGTTCTTTGTCATTTGCAAGAATATTTTTACTCTCATGCAATATTTTTCATCTTCATAGACTAGAACAAAGAGAAAGTGGAATTATTCCCATTTTGCTGTTGGGGAACATATAGCACAGACACGAAATGACTTGCAAAGGCCATTCAGGAATTTTATAATACAGCCACAGTTGGTGCTTGGGCCTCAGTTATACACCTTGTTCTAGATTTAACTCTTTCCAATGAATGTGCAGAGAAAATTGATGACAGATATGAATAAATTCTCCCTTGTGGTTACCTGAGCTCCTTCTGGACATGAACCATAGACATTACTATCTAAAGGGGCGGTGTTTTGGAGAAAGATGACACAGCAGGAAACCTTTTTATGCAGAACTGTACAGGTTACATAGCCCCTCCAAGTAATTTGGTGTAATCTCTAAAATACACTAATTTTAGTGAATATAAGCTACTGAATATAAGGCTTCAATTATGGGTTGGGTTTTTTAAGACTGGCATGTTGGTTGGGAGCCAGTACAGTGAAAAGAAGAAGAGTGGTATAAATCAATACAAAAGGAGCAGCAAAACAGAGATTTTGTTCAGGTGCTCAAGAATTTTGAAGTGCTGGCTGGGGACAAATGTTGAATCTCTACCAGTGCGCTGCTGCAGTTGCTCTCTGTCAAAAGCTTTTATCAAAGGCTCTTCACTCTTAAGGAGAAACTGCATTGAAATGTCTGTGGGACAATGTAGCAGAAGGCAATTTTTTCTGTTGTTGAGTTTTAGAGAGAAACAAAAATAATAATAAAAAAGAAGTTATTATACTATGTATAGTTCCTGTGCCATTGCAGAAAGATACGAGAAAGCTTCCAAGACTTTGCTGTCACCTTATCCCATCAAATGCCAATCCTTGCTCTTCGGGCTCCTGTGTTTTCATCCCAACTCACATTCACATAACAGACAGGATTGCATCTTTTACCTCCCATGAAATTTTGATTGTTTTCTATTGATTGCCTTGTTGGAGGCTTGTAGTAAAATAGGTTGAATTCTTTCTACATTTTTCTTGGTACTAACAAGTAAAATGTTATTGAACACAAGAATATCAGAAGTGTTATTATTCCCTTTTTATGAACATAAAAACTGAGGGCTGATTTACAGCTAGAAGTGTATTATTTAAACTGACCAAGTTAATTAAACCACTTTAGTAAAACTAATACAAAAATCTCTTCAGAATCTTATTGTGGTTTGGAAGAAGTTACATTGTCATAAAAGTCACTTGAAAAATAATATGCTAACATATATGTGGTGCATTATACCAGGCTGCTTAAATTATTGTTAAAGCAGAGATGACACCATTTCTTGGTGTAAACAGAATTTGTAAATCGTGATAGGTTCAATGATTTGCTGTAAGGCCACAGAGTAGCAGATTTGTATCCAAGACCTGTACTCACAAGGTTTGTTAATATGATAATTTTCTACCTTATGGAACAGTTTATGGATAGATCCATCCTATTACCCTGGAACTTTTCTCTTTCTATTTCCATAAAACAATTATTATGTCCATCTCTTAGGAATGTATCTATTTTTAATTAAGCTGGATAATAAACATAGATGAGAAGAAATATTAAAGTATTCCTAACTTATCAACAATAAACATTAGCTTTATTTTAGAGAGTTTATGAAAGAATCTGACCTTATAAAATTCAGAGGTATAGTTTTACAAATGGATGGGTTGATATCTTTGTAATTAAGTCGATTCAATTCTGGATATTCTTTGAGCTTCAGAACACCTTTGAAGAACACAACGTTTGTCTGCTTGAAAAGTGCAAGAAAAAAGTGGAAGAAAAAATCTGCCAGTGTGCCCAGTACTTCAAATTTCATCAGATCTGTAACACTGTAATAATTGTAATATTGTGATTTTACATGCCAGCGAACTCAGAACCACAGGTGACAGAAATGGGAGCAGTACTGGGACTTGATAGACAATGTGAGATGTCTGAGAAGAATTGTTCGAATTTTACTTTGTGTTAACAGGATTTAGGAGTGTGAAACTAAGAGGGCAAGTCATATATTCTAACAACATTTAGCAAAAATTTCAGCAGCTATTTTTTGAGCGTAAGCATGTGATCATCACCACAAAATCAATTAAAACAGAAGAATTGGAATCTGGTTTTATGAAACTGCTTAAGGTCTTTGGAAGCTTTTGTGAAATACAGACTGAGAAGGCATCTATCAAAGTCCCAGCTTCACTATCAGCTTCATGATGTCTGAATTACAATTCAATCACCTGTTATAAAATTGACATTTTATTTAAGATCTATAAATTGTTTTTATTCTTTGATTTGTAATTACACAATGCAGAGACTAGTAATTTGATGAAACAATTTAAGCTTTAGTCAGTGTTGAACAGTCGCAGTTTCTTGAAAAAATATGGATTGACAGATGATAATCAATTGTTTCCCTCTATATTTAGTAATTTTTCACATGCAAATTAAACACAAAGTACACACAAGATGATAAAATATTGAAAAATATCTCAATGACCTCTATGAGCTGGCCTTTCTTTTATTTGAATTAAATTTGTAGTGCAAAGAAACTACATATTTTGGTAAGAAAGTGGGGAAAAACTAAAATTAAAATTCTTTACTCATTTCTTCCAGTCTGAGTTATGGATATTATGTAGAACGGGGGAGAATTTGGAAATCTAAATATTAAGTTGATGTGGTGAGTTTTCAAATCATTCTCAAAATCTATCCTAGTGCATGACAAACACTCTATTTCATCAACAAAGCAAAAAAATAACTGACACAACCTGGGGAATATTCAGAGTGTGATAACCAGATGTGAAAACTTTGGTGATGCATTGCACCCTTGAAAATATAAAGGTTTTTTTTAAAAAAAACTATTAGTCCAATGCAGACAACTGCCAAAATAAATAAAATCTGCTTAAATCCTGTTGTTTTTCTGCAGTGGAGAATTCCTGAAGCCGTTGAAATGAAAATGGAAGCCACAGGCCTGGAATGTGTGTTGCTGTCTCCCGCCAGGCTGTGGGTGCGCGGTGGCAGCCAGACGTATGTCTTTCCTTCTCCTGCAGATGCTCCTGTCATTCTGGGTCAGGAGGAAGCAGACTGCACTGGCATGGCAGACTAAAGAGGTTTAAAGGAGCCTTGCACAAGGAAGTTTAGCTTTTTTAATTTGGGAACTGAAGTAGGCTGTTGCCTACTGTGATATCTATATCTGTGCCTTTTGCTGGAAACCAAATATTCACGGGGGATAACAGAATGGTTAAGAGAGTCCTGTCCTAGCACGGCACTTGGACACGCTGTTTATTTATCTGACATTGAATTGTTTTCTTTTCTGGGGGGTCTTTAATTCCTTTCTATAAAAATACTTCCAAACTAAATGTTTCACAAGCAAAGGACAATATGTTCTCCCAAAGATGAAAACAAAATATGACACCTTTGGGTATTTTTAATTTCTGCTTTGCTTTTTGCTTATTTTTCCAGCTGTAACCATTTAATGAATTTAACATGAATCTTAAAGTATTTCACTGAGCAACTTTTAAAATTCTTCAGGCAACTGAGGATTGAATTTAAGGGCTTTATGCTGTTATGAAAAAACACTAACTCTGTATGTGGGGGTGTGTGTATACATAGACTATGGAGTTGCACAGAGGAAATACCAGGAACTGGCACGTAAATAAACACGTACGTGCATAGGTGTGTCTGTACAGAAAAAGACTGACACATCTTTGTGCACATTATTCAGAATTCAGGCAAGTACGAGCTCTGTAATGCAGTGTAACCCCTTTGTATTGTGCACCTTTTCTTAATGAGTTAAAGGAAGTCAAGGCAAGGTACTTGCTGAGTCTTTTGTATCATCTGAGAACATGCTGATGGAAAGAAAAAAACATCCCAGAAAAAAATATGCTGCTATTTCAATAGGTACATGGTAAAATTTTGACCTGATTTTGTCCCTTTTTAAAATTTCTTGTGTAATATGAGGTTTTTCATCATAGAAATGGTTAAGACACCCTCTGAACATGTATGGCCAAAGAGAATTAAATATCAGAAAGCAGCTGTACATATTTTAAAGGAAGGGGAGAACTGCAGGGCTTAGTTTTGAGTATTCAAACATCATGGACATTCAAATCTAAATCTAATATTTAGATTCTCTCTCCTCCCCGTCTCTCTTCAATGCACAGAAGAAAAGAGTGAAATTCCTCCACCGAAGTCTGGAGACAGCGGTAGGGCTCTGTGTAGGTAAGAACAAACATTGGCTTCACAATTAAATCATAAAAGGATGCTGGCATATTTAATAAAGAGAGAAGATGTGTCAGTGGTTAAAAACCCCAAATTTTCACATCAAATGTAAGAAAATCCTCAGAAATTGAGGTAGGTAGACAATATCTTGGAGGTTTTAAAAACAGACAGTCCAGATAGAAAGACTTAGTGTTTGATGTGTCTTAGTGATTCCTAAGTTTTGTATCCTCTTTTCAAAGACATTTGGAAACTTGGGAGTTCCCTACAATACTAGGGAAAAATAATTAGAGGTTTTTAAAT
>JAWUZG010000040.1:45515000-45580000 GCA_036785705.1 Acanthornis magna
TAAAGAAGTTTGCCCAGGTTTTTTTGCAGTCTATCCTGCACCTTTATGTAGCCTTATAATAATTTTAATTTAGGGTTGCAAAGAAAAATTAGGATGCCTCAGAACTGAGTACATCAAGCATCATGAAGAAGTTGCTCTCTTGCTCTGAGTCCTGAGAGAAATAACAAAGAAGGTAGAAACTTCCATTGTCTTCTTGGCTATGTTCTGAAGAACTGAAAGAAGTAACCTTTCGTGTCTATTCCTTTAAAAATCTTACTTTGAAAACCTGTTCTTTTAAATATTTGAAAAGTATTAGAATCTCCCTCTTGATAAACATATTGCCAGTAATTACACTTAAATTTCAGTATCTTCTAAAAAAATTCTCTTTTCCTGTTTTATGCTGTAAGGCCATCAGGCAAAAAAATGACTCAATATACAAGAGAAACAGTAAATCAAACTTTAAATAAAACAAGTACAACTAAAGATCTGACAGATGGGGAAAATATATTGGAAGCTTGACTGTCATTGACATTTGACCCCTTTCTTCTACACTGACAATGAAGAAGCCCAGACATTTTAATTTTTTACTGTATGATCTTTCTCAGCTCTTGCAATCAGGAGAATTGGTGTTTACAACAGTATTCCAAACATTTAAGTGGAAAATATTACATTTGTAGCAGAGAGGAACTCTTTTAAATTCAGACATAGGTCTTAAACTGGAGCTGAGTTTCAATTTCAGTCCCATTTATCCGTCAAACACACTGACACATTTTTGTTTTAAGGACCACTTGATTTTTACTAGCATTTTGTAACAGAAAGCCAGCCTTCCTTTCTTCTATAAAATATGCTCTGATGGCCTAAGTTATGACTCTGTCTGCTGTTCAAGCATGTCTGGAATTGTACTTTGTCCATGGCCAAGTGTCTCTTCAATCCTGCTTTGTGCTGTCACAGCAGGAAGCGAGGCTGAGTGTACAAGGTTTAGGTGATTCTGCTACCGACAGCAAACTCAGGGATACCAGGCCAGCCTCCTTCCACTTCACAGCCATGGGCACAAGTGCCACTCCCAGACCTCAGGGGTGCCAGCGTTTTGCAGTCGCTTTATGGCTTTACACACTTCTCAAAGAGGTAAACAGTGGTGACTCCCACGCCACATCAAGACTCTTCAACTTGTTCCTACCATCGCAGATGATGGAAAACTGCAGCTTAATGAAAAGGTCTTTTGCATGGACAAAGTTCAAATGGGATGTGTTAAAAAGAGAGGGAGGAACATAAGGATTCAAAGTGTCACTGCAGGGGCACAGAGACCAGAGTCTGATTTCTGTTACAGCAGTAAAAAACAGGAGAAGGCCATACAAGTCATTGTGGATCACAAAGAATCAGCACCACAAAGAAGAAAAGAACCAAAACATAATCCAAGAATAAAAAATCCCAAAGAGATATCAAAAGTTATCTAAACAAACAAACAAACGAACAAAAAATAAAAAAGAGGTCATACATTTGCAGTAAAATGCATGATCTTAGTTCTACTTACAGAATAAAGGATCGTAAAAATGGAAGGGGGCAAAGCTAAGGGCATTGAGAATGATATAAAGACTCAAGGGTCTTATATATTGAGAAAGGTTAGAAAAAGTAGGTCTGCATTGTTTGGAAAAGAGGAACTTATGAGGGACTTCAATGAGATACATGAAACTCTAAAGGGACCAAGGAAGAGACATGCAGCAACAGTGTTTGAGCTAGTATCAAATGCAAGCTCAAGAGGACACAAAATTATGACAACAGAAAACCTGACAGTGAAACTTTCCAGGTGGAAATATCTCATCCTAAGAGCAAAATACCAAAGATTGCAATTACTGCAAATAGCTTAAACACTTTAAAAACACAGCAAAACACTTTAGAAAAGGATGTTGGGTGGAATTGGTATTTCTGAAAATGGAGAGATTAATATAAAAGTTTGAGTCATGGTTTTACTTTAGCTTCATGGGAAGACACGATGCAGAATTAAGTTTTTCCCCCTTAGTTAAATGAGAAATTAACAGTGGGTAGTAGAATATCCTTTGAACTTAGATTCTCAACACCCCACAACATCACTTTACCCCCAGTGTGCTCCATCAAGTAATCAAGTCAAAATGCAGCAACCCAATGAAACATCAGACCAGGAGAATTAATTGCGGCGTCAATCCCTGGCTGGCTCTTCAGATTCTTCCCTGTTTTAAATTGTCACTTCATTACTCATCCGCACGCTCCCTCACAGCTTATCCACCCATCAGCTTCCCTCTCTGGCACCAGCTGGGTCATAGGACATTCCCTAGGTGTTTTCCTCCTCCTCCCCTTTTCTCTCCAAGAGGGAGACAGGCTGTGGTGGCACAGCAGCTCATGTCACCAGCACCTTGCCCCCAAGGTGTGCAACATGACGCTGCTACCCCTGCCAGAGGGATTGATGGCTGTGAACAAACATCACGTGAGTCCGTCACAAACTGGAGCAGGCAGGAGAAGAGGAAGGCCCCACAATAAGCACCAAACTCCAAAAAAACAGTGGGGCAGAAAAATGTGTTGGAATGAACATAAGAATGAGGGAAACATCAGTACCTGAAGTGCAAAAATCCTCACAGGGTCTCACATCATCCCCAAATGAAGCCATTCTGAGCGTGCAATTACTCCTAAAACATCCTGCAGTGAAACCATCAAGGCAAAAATTGTCAGTATAAAATCAGCAGTATTTGTTAAAATAATTTTAATCCGAAACAGATTAATCATATTTTAATCAAGTGGCATCACCACAGGTGACAAGTGTAGGTTGATGGGGACCCTGATTTCTGTATGAATCCTCCTCCCAGCTTCAGAATATTGACTTTCTACAGAACTGCAGACACCTATGTCTTAAGGTGATATTATGTGCATTATTGTCAAGTTTTATAACACTGTAGATATGCCTTCAAATATACATTTATCCTTAGCTAAAAGTATTCTAACATTTCATCTCAAAAAAGGTATTTATTGGTATTTCTGTCATCAAAATTAATTACCATGATCTACCTGCCTATTTTAAATGTACCTTAAGTTACTTCTTAACTCCAGGAGGATTATTTAATTTGGGAGCTAGAAATGTGAATTTTTACATATGTAAGTGATGGGAAAAGGTAGTATACAACAGAGCACCCATTCAATAACAAATTTCCAAGAGAAAGGCAATACCTCGGGATGTAACACAAGAAGAGGATATTTTACATCCACTTAGGCAGGGAAGCCAAACTGAATGGGTTAAAATTTGCCACAGCTCCCAAGGAACTGATTTTCTTAACCCCTTAAGGGTTCAAACTGCACCGGGAGGAAAAAGCAATTGTGCAATAAAGAGAAGAGGAAATATGTCCTGAACTGGTTTGCCTGCAACAAGGTACAGATTCCTCTGTGGTCTGCAGGGAGCAGCTGAGCTCCCCAGCTTGCTCTTTGACCACACCCGAAATAAAAACTAAAGGATATTTTGGGGAATAGGAAAACACAACAGCTCAGATAATGTCCCAGGCAGTATATTCATTACAGGCTCATCAGAGTGGATGCCTGCAATAGGAAGATTAAATACCCATTTACCAGCATCAGAGGAGAGTTTGGTTTTATAATGTATTGTCCCCTATTCCCCGTGAGGCTGCTTTGTTTGATAAAATGCTGAGTGTGGTGTAAAAATATCCCTCTCTCTGTAATTTGCACTCCTCTCCATTTAAAGCTATTCTTGCTGCAAACGAGAATTGAAAGCTGCTAAAATTAAGTGGTGTCAGTTCTCAATGACACTTTAATGATAGAGCGCTCAGCAAATGAGATGAGAATGAATTCCAGCTTCTCTGCTAAAGATAGTAACCAGCACTAAACAGTATAATGCTCCAACTGGGCTACACTTCACCTGCTTCATTCATATTTAGTAGAACTGAAATAGGGAAACTATAATTAAAATGCTCATAAAATGGGGGGGAAAAAAGGCAGCTAATTTCTAATAGAGATGGCAGAAAACAACTGAAGCTTGTACAGCCAAAGCTCAACCCTTCTTTGTGACTTCTGTGCTGCCCCAGAGGCCACTGGTGCTGAGCATGGGGCAGGTGTGGGGCTGTGGAATGCTTTCCTCCTGCAGAAATTGCTGCTCCCAGCAAGTTTGGCATGAACCTACTTACCTAACCCAGGCATAAGGGAAATGAAGTTTGGGATATCCTGCCTGGTTTTCGGCTAAATGACGCCACTGCCTCTGAAAAAATCATTCAAGCAAATAAAACCCCAACATATAAACACTTTATGTCTCTCTGCATTGCAATAATTGGACCTTCGAGTGCGTCCACCCAACCTCCCGCACAGATCCCCACCACTGCTAACGTGTGGCTTCCCTACAGCTAACAAATGACAACTTTGAAGCATGTCACCTGGGTGCTGTCACCTCTGTGACCCCCCCAACGCCACTTTTGTGTTGCAAAGGTGCTTTATGATGGGACAATTATTTTCTGAAAAAAAAAGAAAAATTCTTTCACTCAGGGCTTCTGAGCACGGCACAGCAATGGGAGGTTCTGGTGCCGAGGGAGAGACAAGCACTTGAGGTTGGTCACAAAGATCCTGGTGCTGCTCGAAACCCATCTGGAGCCTGGGCTGAGCCATCACTGCCCTTTCTTCTGCCCCAGATTTCATGGACTCACAGTCTTCATTTACTTTATATTTCTTTCTACAAAAAATGCTGTGGAAGAGAAGTAGATTGTTTCCAGCCCTTGACAAAAATAGAGTTATTTTTGTATAATGCTATGTCATTCAGCTGAATAACCAAGCCTGTCAAGCACGTGAATGGAAGATAAATATTAAGGCATGCAAAATATAAAAAGCATTCATTATGGAGAGAGAAGTATTTATTACTGTAGGAAATTTTCAGTGGACTTACAATTATGAAAGCTTTCGTGTAATAAGGTGATTTAAGGTTTCAAAATTCACTGCAAGTACTTGCAGAATATTCCATATGACTAGAATGGAGATGAGGCCATTTGAGATGAATGACAATATAATCTTTCTACCACATAGTAATATTAGGTTTTCTTTACAAATACTATATATTTGATGGATAAGTGATCCTTCAAATACTGCACAAAGTTTTAAAATAAGGTGCTGGCACTATTTCCCCATCCTTATCTTGATGAAACCAGACTGAATCTTTATCTACAAATTCTTCTTCCAATGTCTTCTAACAAATAATGCACTGCAGGAAATTCCTCATTTCTCAATTTCACATGGGGAAAAAAAAAAAAAGCTTTTGCATTTACATAACAGAACATATTCCCGAGCTGTGTAAGTGTCTAGGAGTTGTAAAACTGGTGGCCTAATGGGCTGAGGGCAGGTGAAATGGTCATGCCTGAATGAGAACAGTAATTCCACACATATCTCCATGCTTCTTCCCCTACAAGGTTCCTATCCTGGCTGTACAAGTTCCAACTTGACAGCAACTGTCAAAAGCTTCTTAAAACGAGCAATCTTGACTATTCTTGCCACTGTTTGCAGATCAGACAGCGCCGTTTGTATGGTTTTTACACAATATATTTGTGTGTCTTCTGCTATGTACACGTCCGTATCCTTCCTGCAAGGATCGTGTGACTTTGGCCAGTTTTCATTCAGGCGTAGGCAATTCCCAAGCCTCCCTTCCTGCCCTCCTCCCTTCCCTTCTCAGCTCTCTTTCAGGGAAACAAGTTTAAATGGTTTTATGGTGTAGCCAAAGGAGACATGAGAAAGATTCAACTGCTGCGTGACAGTCACCTTTCTGTGTCATACTCTGGCTCAATTATGGTAGGGTAAACCAAAGCTACCAAAAGGTTCAATTACCACTTCTGCTATTGATTTAGCAGGAAAAAAGAAAAGAACCATTTAGTATCATGATGGTCAGATTATAATTACACATCCATTTCTGCACTTTACGGCTCAGACTGATATAGGAACAGAAAATGTGTGATGATAGCTCCAGATCAACAACCAAAAAATACCCCATCAAACAAAAAGCAACCAAAAAACAATAAAACAATCCCCCGCCCAAAAAAAAAAAAAAAAAAAAGGGATAAGAAAAAACCCACACCTCTCCCTATCAAAGCAGTTTTACAGAGCTTTGGAAACAGCAAGACAAAATAAATATTGAGTGAGAAGGAAAAAAGCCAGTATTGCATCAAATACTTGCCCCAGGTCCCACAACAGCAAAAATGAGGTGACATGCAGCCATACATGAGTGGACAACATGTCAGCTGCACAGAGGGTCTCTTCATCGTCACACATGTCCCCTAACTGGCAGTTTACCCCTTCAGACACAATGTTAAGAGACACAGGAAGAATGTTCTCTTTTTGAAAAGTGTCACATAAAGTAGCTTACCAGCCTGGTTGGCAGAAAATCATATTTTCTGATATCTGATGTCACATTTTATTAGATTTAGGATACTATTATCCTACTTACTTAGGGGTTTAAAAGTATCCTTTTTATAGCTAATGCCACAGGTAGAATGTTAAACTATAGACATTTTGCAATAAAGGACTAGACTGTTCCTTATACGCATCTGGTATTTTTTGCCCCAAACAATGCAATCGCTGTTCGGTATTTTTTATCCTTTTTTTTTTTTTTTTTGTATCCTTGCACATTTGTCCTCAGTTCATCCACTAAAGTATGAGTGAATCTGTTTGGAGTTTGCAGAACTCTGGAGCTGTAATTTGTAACTCTTTTAATATATTTTAATGAGCTATGATTATTTAATATGCTTAAGATGGTTTAATCTTAACTCCAGAGCTCGGAGCAGTTGTCCTTTCAGTTCAAACAGTGGCATTTGCTGTAGAGCTTGGCAGCAGTTCCCACCTGCTTGTAAATAAAACTCACACTACCCATGTTTCAATGCTTGGGATTATATCACTTCTGAATCATCCCCTTGCATTTATGCAGAAATGTTTTATCTTGATTTCAGTTATCAGGGGACTTCCAAATAAAACCTTCTATTGAATCAAAGTTTCTTAAAGGTCTTCAAGCAGAATTTTGGCTACTGGCAATGGAGGTTTATGAACTGACAGCAGTTTCAAGTTTTAGAAATTTTAATTTAAATAATATTGTTTTCTGAATATAGTCATGCTCCTATTTAAGCAGCAAAATTTGTGTGTGTTTAAGGGCAGAATTTGATTCATATCATCAAGCACATTAATGATTTTTATAAAAGGATAATTACTTCTATTCTGGAGGAAAGACTTATTTGCTTGGGTGGCATTTGACTTATTTGTGTACATGAGAGTTAGCCTTACCCACAATTAAAATATAAATATACTTTTTCTACATCAATTTTGCAATGTTTAGTGATTAAACCATAGATTTTTATCCCTAATTAGCCTCTAAATCTTTAGTTACTTATCAGAGCTATAATGATAGCAAAATATTACTGAGAGTTGTACAGCTGGAGAGCAGATTCTTGGAAAATGTGATGGAGCAAGATGAAAAATCCTCAAATATGTGTCACTCTTGCCTTGTTCACACAGCTCTGCTTCAGTCTCAGATGTTGTGAGAATGGAGAGACAGGAGAAGAGAATGCTGATCAAATATTAATATTTACTAGTATTCAATAGCAAGCGTTTGGCAGGGGTTTTACAGCGTTCTCTACATAACAAAAGGAAACAACTCCACAGGAACTCAGGAGCAGGATTCAATTACTGATAAAGGAAAAATGCATTTTATAGTGTATGTTATTAGCTGCTGCAGGCTTTAAAAATAAAATACCCAGAAGACAGTGTGATGCTTTCAATGAAGAGAAAGGACAAGATACCAATATCACTCAGTCTTTAATATTTTACAGAACTTTATCCAAACACCCCTGCAAAAATTCTCAGCCCATAGATCGGAAACATTTAGGTCAAGATCTTTGCGTGTAAAATAAGAGACCTTCAGAGGAAATTTCGATATGACTTTGAGGGCTCTGCAGCTGAGTAGAAAAGTCACTGTCACTACCAAGCTGAACCAACAGGCTCGTGCACTCCTGGAGCCACTGCCCCGGATCAGCTTTGGGCTGAAGGCTCACATGCTCTGGTGATAATTAAACATCTCAAGGCACATTTTGCAGGAGAGAGGACACTACCTTCAATTCCCTTGGCAGAGCAAAAAATATTTCCCCACTTCTGTTGGGCAAGTCTCCTAAAGTATCCTGCTAGCTGACACCAAGTCACTCCCTAAAGCAGCAGCACTCTTGCGAGAAATTTCCAAACAGATCCTTTTTGTGCAATTTATAATCCTTTAGAATAAAAGGCACATTTGAACAAGATCAACACAAAGACTGCTGAATAAAACCCCTCTGTGGGGCTTTGATAAACCACAGAATCACTCTGTGCTTTATCAGAAGAGAGTAGGAACTCATAGACTTTATTTTAATTTTTCCTACTCTCTTTCACAGTTTATCATTCCTTGGGGTAATTCCATTAAGAGCCTATCTTGTCACCTGCACTGACAATACATTTTTTTCTCTTTTAAGAGTAATGTGTCAAACCAATACATTAACTGTGATACTTATGCTTCTCACTCACTATTATCAATATAATTTCAATATTTTAAAAGTAAAATATTTTACAGTATTTTCTAAAATTATTAATTCACCTAAAAACAGTCAGGGACTCTGCTTCTTTCCTTTTTTTTTTTTTTTAATGTCTGGATTTTAAGTTTTTCCACCTTTACTGAGAGTGATTTTGACATTTCTGTAAATTATTTCTCCAAATTACTCTATCTCTTGTATTAAAAAAAAAAGGTATCCAGCTTCATATTTAGATCTACAACTGACCTTTAGGATTGGTCTCCTTAGTGTACATTTTAGTAGGCATAATTGTGTTGAAATATGAATTAATTTGGCAGTGGTCTTCCCTGCATACCCTGGATTATTTTAAGAAGATGAATGTAACCTTCAGCTATGTTCTGTGGAGGTTTTATTCCAGAGCCTTTCACTGTGATTTGAGATTGAAAGCTTACCAATATTTGAAGAATGCCATTGAGAACTAGGCTGTATTTGTTTGTCTCCTGAACTCATTCAATTAAGAAAATAATCCATTATGGAAAATCTTGATTAAAAGTTGGCTTATTCTCCCATTTGATTAAAATTCAGCATTACACTGAATCAATTGTTCAGTACTTCTGTGAAACCTGCATCAACTGCAGGCAGAAGACAAATTGCTCTGTTGCTCTTGCATCTTACTCACCTTTTCTGTCCTCTGATTATAAAATCTACTGGAGAGCAACAAACGTGCTCTAATATTGTGATTTCACCTGGTCCTTGACCCTATTCCATGGCAGAGGCAGAGACACTGTGACAGCCCAAGGGGACTTGGGAGTGGGAGGATTTTCTTGGCCAGAGGCTTTAGCTCCACGGTCCCTATCCCATCCCAGAATGGAGACTGTGGCACAGCTTATTCCTGCCATAAACTTCATGGGTTTCTGAGCCTTCTGAGCCCTGAATAAAATCTTCAGGATTTAGTCCTTTGCATATTTCCACAATGACATCAGCAAACAAGGCTAATCTCACCTGCCAACAAAATGTTTTTATAACTCCATACTAAATCCCTAATTAAAATCGTCACCTCAAAAACTCTGCAACAAACAAAGCAGCTGAGATTGGGCTGCAGCCTGACAGACGTGTGGCTGGGGAGGACGGGCTCTTTATTCCAAAACTTGCCTCAAAGTGATCTCTTTCTCCTTGCCTGTGCTCAGCTCTGGAAGAGGTGACTCTGCTGCCACTCAGATTGCTGTACGACTTCAGTGGGTGAAGTCCTGTTCTTGGCCAAATCTGTGGCAAAACTCCTGTTGATTTCAATAGTCGGCTATGGTTTTAAATGTGGCAATGAAAAACAAAATTAGTAATCAAATACTGGTAGGTTTGCTTTCCAGTGTATTTTCATTTCCAGTTTGCGTGTCCCTCGGCAAATGTGACAATTTGCAGCAATTAGGAATCTTAACTCAGGAAGGTTTTCAGACTTAAACAAGTGGTTTAAATCATACTGCTGTGGTTCTCAATCAAAACTTCATGGAGAAGCTTTTCCAATTTATTCTTACACTATGACTAATTCTTTTTACTATTTCTGTAAATAAAGTTTCAATATTCCCTGGTTTTCACACGGTGGATTTTGCTAAATATAAGTGAACTCTAATATTGAACCAACTAACTTCCAACATTACAACTCTATCACCAGGATTGATTTTTTAATTTTTTTTTAAATTAGGCTTCTTTATGGGTTTTCCCAAGGCTGAGTAGATTACTAGCAAACCTTAATGGTAGCTATCCAAACAGTGGTGTATTTTATGATTTGATAAGGACACAAGAGACAATATTTGACATAAACACTGAAAAAGATCTGTGACTGCTTCAAAATTTTAATGCTTAATGTCTTCACTGGCAAAGAGAGGTTTAAAAAGTGACTTCTGAAACAGCCTAAAATAATGTAAGAAAAAGCAGCCTTAGGATATAGTCACATACTGGGCATGGATTTCTTGAGTTTAATGTTACTTCCAGCTACAATTATTAACTGGAATAAAATATTTGCAAAATTTAGAGAAACCCTATTTTGTTACCTGGCTGTGAGGCTGAGAGGTGAGAGTGAAATTCATGTGCATAAATAACATTGGCAGGTGAAGCTAAGCCCACTGGAAATAGGATAGTTACTAAAATAACTCTGAGGTCAGTATTTGTGATGAAAATAGGCAAGATTTATGGCAAAGTAATTCAATCAAATAATCTGAAGCGGGTCAGAAGCATTTCATTCTAATGCAGTGTTTTAAAATCTATAGACATTGTGCAATTAAATGAAAAGCAAAAGCAAGCCATGGATTGTTGCTGAAGACAAGAGAATAAAAGAAAAAGAAAAAGAAAATGTCAGCTGGAGAAGATCTCATTTTGGAAACCTACAATATGTTGATTGATAGGGCTAGCATTTTTCAAGCTCTGTCACAGCTGAAGTATAAAGCTGTCAGTGCATATGATAATGATGGATGCTCTAAAACATGCAAATAGCATGAAAAATCATTTCTCACATAATTTTGGAAGATGAGAGGAGTTGTGAACTGAGGGGAGAGGGGAGAGTAGGTCAAGCTTAACATTCAGCCAAGAGGAAGAGGCGGCCGCCTTGCCACCGCTGGAGTTGTTAATTACTATGCAAGTGAAACAATGAGTTCCGCCGGCCTTCTGCAAATTTTCCCACAGAAATGTGATCGCGGCCGGCGGAGGGAGAGAGGCAGAACCGTGGCTCTGGAGCTGAGCACAATGGGGAGCTCCCCCGGAACAAATCCACACTGAAGGAAATCTGCTCCAGGGGCTCCCGCGCTCTCGGGAATGAGTTGCTTTAAGAACGCCCTGCGTATTTCAGAGGTGACATTTACAGTACACCATCAATATTGGGGGTGTTTCAGTTAATTAGCCATTTTTATTAACGCTGAAGTACAGTAAAACCCGATCTAAGTGTTGGGAATGTAAATGAGAGCTATCCCCAGGCTGATCCAGCTCCAAGAAATGAACTATCGCACCCTGCCCCCATATTTACGGCATTTTTTATTTTGTGGATGGAGCAGAGGTTGCTCATGCTTCCAGCTGAGTTTCACCTCTTGTGCATATGCATGTGCTTGCACGTGCCAAAGTTCACAAGAAGCAGCAAAGCTGTAGGTGACAACCTCAAATTTGCTGGATTTATTTTCATTCATTTTGCAGTTTTGAGGAAAATCACATTCATAACCAACTCTGGTGAAAAACAAATATACATTATGGCTCGTTTTGTAGAATTTTTATTTCTTAGTTATAATGATGAACCTTGCAGCATCTAAACTGAGGAAAATCCATGGCAAATAAAATAAAGCTTTATTTATGTAAAGTGCCTTGCTTGGGCTCCATGAAATGGTAAAAAACACCCAACTCACATCACTTTGTATTCAAAACACCTTTTTCCCCAGTCCCTATTCCATATTAACTTTTGACTATGCCTCATTTTCAAACCTCTGCCTTACTCAGCACAGGTCTACGCACTGGATCTTCTCTCCACTGGATCTTTCTGCTTGCATTATCCCACCAAAAATGCCAGCTTAATATGAGCCCACCTGTGCAGCTCCCAGTCTATCTCCATAGCTGCCTTTATGTTTTTCTTCAATCTTAGGGGTCCTGATAGCATCTTCTTCTCATTCTAGTCCCTCTAAACAGAGACCATCTGATATCAGGTCTCTCACTGTGCCTGTATCCTTCCAAAGATCGTGTCCATCTCAAATTTGACAATACAGATATTAACAAAAATTTTTTAAAATGCCATTTTAAATCTTTCACTAAATCGTTTCTATTCAGGCTTATCTGCATCTGTGTCAGAGTGCAGCTCTTGGAGTCAAAGACTTCCTCTATTCCCGGTGTGCATACTGCTGAACACTCTGTCACACTCCACAAATTGCAAATAATGAGCAATGGCGATGGACCTTATTTTCTACTGCCTTCCACCTTATTGCTATTTACCTTCGTACAAAACAAGTGTCAAAGAGGTGACATTAGCAAGGGCTGTGGCTCCTCAGCAGCTCAGCATGTTTTAACTTGAAGCCTCATTCATAAAAGAGGACAATAACCAGAACACTCCAGAAAATTTTATCTAAATATTTTACCAACTTACAAATTGAATTTATTATTGATTTCTAAGAAAATTAATTTCATACTTCATTTTGTTAAATGCTGGTACCATTTCTGCATAATTCTGGTCTTGCTGTTTCAAACTGCTTTGTAGTAGGTAATTCATGAAAGCAAGGCTTTAAATGAATTTCGTTCTGATTTTTTTCCTACCATTGGATTTCATCTTCATTTCAGACTTGGAGCAATAGCTCATATTCATGTCCAGATATTCAAAATGCTTTGTATTTGTTATTCAGTAGGATTATGCTCTTTTGGACTTGTTCAAGTTCACATTTAAAATGAATAATAACTCACTGTTGCTGGTGATGAGTTCACATCTCTCCTTATTCACCATTATTGTTAAGATTAAAAGGATCCAAAGGCAGATCAGCCTTTCTGAAACAGAAATTTAACAGAAGTTCTGACAATCACTGTGTACCTCAACTAATCACGGCCCAAAGGTGCTGCACTGGACTCAGACCAGCTCAAATAATACCTACACAGGACAGATGAGGGAGACTTTTCCCCTTGCCACAATTAAAATGCATGTAACAAAAATGACTGGGTATTCCCAGGAGCCTGAAGTGAGGCAACTCCCCAGAAAGCAAATGCAATGACTGCCCAGCTTCTAAATTACCAGGCTGAGCTTACAGTACAGAGATGAGAAGCACTACGGCCAAGCAAAAAAAAAAAAAAAAAAAAAAAATCCCACGCATCTAAAACCTGGACCCCAGCCAACTTTTCCCAATAATGGTAGGTGACAGGCCAGAGCTGATCCAATGTGCATTTTAATTGGTGGCAAACTCAAGTAACAAGCCATTGCTGTTCATCTGTCAAACAAGGAAAAAAAAAGCCCAAACATGTAGCACTGTGTTTATTTTATTATTAGACTCTGTAGCACATATATTTTTATGTAAATTGTTTGAAGGTCTCTGCTATCTAACATGAGCAGAAAGGGGATTTTTCCCCGCTAATTACCTAATATGTACATCTCCAAAAGAGAAACAAATAGGAGAAGATAACATCTCTGTGGTCTGGTGGATTGAAGAAGACCCTGAGCCATACTTAGAGCAGCCTGATAAATTGATCAGTGATGGCCCACGTAGGTAAAATTTCTCTGAAGAGAAATGGCAACTATGTGTAATCATGCTTTTGCTTCACTTAAATACTGTGAAAAACATGAAATAGCCCAACATGGACTCTTCAGAGCAAGAGCCTGCTCCTGATTTGGGAAAGGTTGCTTCTCCTTTTGAACGGCTTCACAATATTTTCACTGCTTCCCTTCAGGTTTTACTTTAAAGCATCAAAAGTGAGCACTAAAACTCAAAACACCTTCCATTAGCATACAAAGCACCTTCTGCCTCTTTGTTTTGTTTGATTTTTTATTTTAAACCTAGACATTAACAAAACAGACCTGATCAGTCTGAAGGGGCTGAGAAGAAGATTGCATTGTTTGAGGGCAGGCTTTTGAAACCAAAAGGACTCCAACCAATTTCTTATGACCGAGAGGTGGGTACGGCTTCATGTGTTGCAGAGTATTCATGTGCTGCTCAGGAGAGCACAGATTGCATTCCATCAAAGGCAATTTTTCAGAGGTTGTCCCTCCTTTTGCTTTCCACAAAAATGAATCTATACCATTTACATGGAACACTTAACCTTCAGACTGTCCTTACTACAGCAACACTACTCCTATTGCAGATACATGTTTACTTAGACAAATCTAATTTACCCTTTGTTAATGTGTGCTGTCTTTACTTGCTATATTACATTAAAGTAGAAATAGAGTTACAAAAAAATTATCTTGCTTAAAATCATTCATAAGCTTTCATCAAGGGAATAAATTTACCAATTTCCCTCTTAGTTTATAACCATCCACTGTACTAACTTGACCTTTACCTAAACAGGGCTATAATTGCAGTTAAGATTATGTAATTTACAATAACAACAAAAAATTACTTTTGAGGAACTGCTACTGGCCATGAATGTCTCACAGCCATTAAATGCATCATTCATCTTGAGAAGAAAATTATTCTTATCCACGTCGACATTTTTAACATAAACTGTAGTACTCTCTGTTGGCACTTTTTTACATACCCATTAATCTCAATAGTAAAGCATAAGTCTCACCCACCTATTCTCTGAAGTTTGGATGTCACTACTGTGTACAATAAAAATTGTATATTCATGAACTCCATTTGTTTTATGTCCTTCTCTCTGTCAAAGTCTCCCAAGCAGCATATGCTTTGCTCTGTGGAGAATAAAATCAAATTTGTCTGTCTTGTCATATTGTCATCAAAGTGATACTATCACAATTAGATTAACATTTTGTGAAGGAGCTGAAGGGAGGGAAAGGAAATAGGAACAAATTATAGACAATCCCATTTAACCCTTTCTCCAGCATAAAGCCCCCTTTGAGTGGTACCTAGAGGTAGGGAAAGGAGCCAGAATCCAAAACGAGCAATCCTGTCCAGCCCCTCGGGGTCAGTGAGGTCACTCCTCAGCCCTGCAAGGTACGAGTTCATCCAGAGGGCTGTCAGTGTTGCTGAGAAGAACAACTGTTGGGAAAGGAGCTCTTCCCAGGCTCTTTCAGCAAAGCAGTGACAGGCGAGAGTGCAGCCCCAGGGCAGGAGCTGGTGTGGCTGGCTGGGGCACACCGGGACAGCCGTGCTGGCTGGGAGCACATTGGGATGCTCCAGGGCCAACAGGAGCATCCCAGGCACCTCTGCTGGCTGCAAAATAGGAGCTTGGGAGCAGAGCTAAAGGAGCAACCTGTTCTTCTTTTTCAGGATTTCTTCAGTTCTACTTTCACATTTACTCATTTGTTAAATGAAAAAAAAAAGCAAAAAAGCAAATCAGTTATTTTGTCAGATAAAGGGACAAAAACCAGCCTGTTGTGCAGAGGTGAAGAAAAAGTGTCTCTAAACCTACTCACACTGTGCAGTTGCATTTCCCCATCCACTTCCAGTGTACAGGCAAGATCCATGCAATAAATTATGCGTGTGCAGGGCAAAGATATGTATCTGTACAACTTATCTTCTTATTACAACTGCATCATCTGCACATTGATCTCCTCCTCTGGGGATTAATTCCAACATGAGCTGTTTCTGATACTTATTCTTCAGGACAGGCCTGCCAAGCATGTATCTTCCCTTCATTCTCCTGTATGTGAATTTACCCACCAAAATGATAAATTCCACTGCCCGGCACACCTAATCTATCTTAGAATTTCTGTGGAAGTTATCAGCTGTTTAGAGTGGGAATATTTTCTGTAAAGTCACATGGTATAATTGCCATACCTTACATTGCACAATTCTTGAAATAATGAAAAACAAATTAAACTTTTAAAAAGGACCAAAAGTAACTTGCATGTCTCCATGCAAAACATTACAGCATTTCTCCCTAACAGAAATTAGTATTGCCCATACCTCTGGGAAACAAATTCTATTCTCTCTGTTCAAATAGATACTTTTTCCTAGGCCTGTACAGTTCTCATGTGCAAGGATTTAAGGACATAATATCTTTTGTGTAAGAGAAAACTGGAAAATCACCTAGAACTGAATTTTATGTGACACAAAGCTTGAATATATTACCAAATAATATGGGAGCAAACTGTACATGCAGAGAGAGAGCAAATATTTTTTGTCTTATATTTTTTTAAATCTTTATTGTTTGAAGAGGAGGTCACAGGGCAGACTGCTGTGGACAGAGTGCTGGGAAAGGGAGGGGGAATGCACACCAAAGGGATGATAAAGCAATGAATAGCAGTGCAAACAGAAGAGGCAGTGGGGAAGGAACAGGCAGAACAGTACATGGAGCAGAACAGTGTTACATTTACAAAAAAAAATGGTAAGGTCAAAGAGGAGGAGGAGAAACTTTAACTTTGAGATTTTGCCAAGAGGCAGCTTTTGGTAATCAAGGCAATTCCAGCAGAGCACAGAAATGAAAGCCAACTGGAAAAGATTCATTAGAGTTTAAGTAACTTAAGGTAGTGGTGACAGACTGCCTGTCGGCTTAATTTGGAAGTAAAGGAAATGTGGGAAAGCAAGCAGGAATGGGGGATGAGTTTGCAAGATGCCTCTTCCCTCATCTTGGCCACAGAAAGAAGCTAGAGGACAGTGAGAGGCATTGGAACAAAATAAGCAAAAGGCAAGGTCTCGCAGAACAGCGGTGTCTGTCCTGTGTAGAAATTGTCATTTCAACATCAGAAAGCAAAACAGAAATTTAAACTCTCTTCGATGAGAACCTGCTCTTTCTCTGGCTTCACAGCATTGCTCAGCCCTGCCTGAATGCAGGAAGGAGTTTTTTGCTGCTAGTTCAGACACAAATCCTATGGGCTGATCCCGTGAGTGCCCTCAACTCTCGCTGAAGTCAATGGGAGTTAAGGGCGTTCAGCACTTTCCAGGGTCAGGCCATGTATCACTTAAAAATAACTCACCAACATTAAACATCATTAAAGAAACTAATGCTCATTAACTAGCAATAGACCACAGGGAAAGGATCAATAGTTGTCTCCGAAATCATCTTACCTCTTGCAGTATATGCGTACTCTCCTTAATGACAGTGAGGGATGGTGACACTGAATGATAGGTCACTGATAACACTGAATGGGAAAGACTGCTTCTTAATTAATCAGCACAGTATTAGCAAAGAATTCCACTTAACAGGGATACATTTGGGGGCCTAACCAGGTGATTAGGAGGAATGATGTGCTGACCCTTACTGAAACAAAGTGGCGGCTTAAGAAGAAATACAACGAACACCCTTTTCATTCTTCTGGTGTTCTTCAGAACAGAGCACTTTATTTCATCTCACACTTCTCAGGGCATTGCTTTTCTTTAATTAGCTCTTAATAACTGGAGTAAATTCATAAGCAGCCCAGCTGATTCTGAGCCTGCCACTGGAAAGAGCTCTGTGATGTGGCACCTACGTGATGCTCTATCTGAATTGAATGGCTCTTGTCCTGCAGCTCTTGTTGAGGGAAAGCTGCTCCCATCTTTAACTGGAGTTGCGATTTGCCCTGATAGGGCTTTGAGGCTGTAATCTGGCAGAGTGCAAACAGGATAGGTTTGCATGCCTTGTATGGAGATTATGTGCATTGTTTCCTTTTTCTGATCCAGATCCCTTCTCTACAGGATCTACATGTGGGAAATCACAGAGACTTCCAGGTGCAAAATACCTCTTGCAGCCTTCAAGAGATGGTCTCATGGTGATTTTAAGTAAAAAAATAAAAGCAGCACAACCTTATCTGCATCCCACCGGTACATAATGACCCTCCCCATCTGACTGAATTTATTGTAATCCCTATAAACCTAAATCCCAAAGAATTCCAATGCCTTGCACATCTCTCCTGTTCTAATTTATGAGAGCTTGGTAATGGGCCATCTGGAGGTTTCACTTCTGTTAAGACGCATGTACAGCCCTCAGTGGAAGCCAAAAGGAGAAAGAAAAGAAAATGCAGGGGAAGGAGAAGATCTGGCTTCAAGGAACAAGTGTCATGAACTCACACAGATAAAAACTACATTTCAAAAAAATCAGTTTTAACTTGCATGATCGGCACATACACTGCTGATAACCCAGGGTCTCAACCTAAGGACATTAGCAGCATTACAGGGCAATCCTTACACAAGGACAAAATGTTCTTGAGCAATTTCTGCAATGTATTAGACACAAACAGGTTTTTCCTCAAAACTGAAGTCATGTCAGGCTTCTTGCTTCACCTCTTTTAATTTTCCCTGAACAAACATATTTATTGTGGTGGTTTCAAGCAAATTCCAGTTCACACACTTTTCCTGTGAGACAACAAAGGGCTTATTGAAGGGAGCTTTTAGGCTGATTGGCTGATCTACACCCAGGCCATCAAAGGTCTGAGGCCTATTTTACTCCGAAAAAAAATATGCCTAGCTCTGATTTATATTCCTTCTATTAAGCTACTTAAACAAAAATAACATTGAAAACTGTATGTCACTGAAGTTGTAATTACTAACCTATGGAAAGAGCAATTCAGCTGTCAGGCTGGATCACATCAAGTAGTTAGACATAGTACCGAGGAGGATATTAGATCACAAAATAAGTTAAATCATCCTATTAATACCAAAATAATCAATCCTAACACAATCTTAAACAGATTTGCTAATTCTTCCTAAAGAGGATATTAAGGAGGCAGCTGTTCATTCATTACATGTACCAATTACAGAGTATCTTGATGTTGAAACAAAATCATAATCTAAAATCTGATCCATGTCCCTGGAACCAGTTAAAATGTTTCTTTTCAAATTTGTTCTTCCTGTTCCCAGGTGAGCAAGCCCTGCTCTTTCAGGCTCCACCTTCAGAGTAACTGAGATAGAGATGTTTGCATCACTGTCTATCAGAAGATTCCCTTGTTGGCCAGAAGGTACAGAAAGAGGAAAGTTTCAGGCTTCTCACTGAGTGCAGGACCCCTTTTCCAAAATATAATTTGACTGAGGAACTCTCTCTCTTGTTCCATCGGTCTGGTACTCTGCACAGCTGCCTTTATGGTCTGTGCCAAAAGCTGGTGTGTGCCAAAAGATGGATCTGTCTCAAAACAGGGAGTTAAAATCGGCTAGGAAGGCTCCCTCTAAACGAAAGACAATTTTAGAAAAGGAAATTTTTACATTAAAATCTAATTGAAGGATGTATTCACACTTTGCAATCCCTCCTCTTTTCTGGGCTGTAGTGAGTTAAGACCTGACAGGTCCCACGTACTTTTCTTCTGGGTTCAGGAAGACTGATTACCTGACTTTTCCCCACACATTCATACTGGAGACTCTGAACGAGCAATTTTCCCTGAGATGTCTTCTCAACCAAGGCACTACCCTGCTTGCTCTCACCTCCCCAAGAATTTCATCCAGATGAGGCACAAAGTGCACTATGTTCAGAACGTATTCCTCTTGGACCAATTCTTGAAAGCATCATTTAGGGAGTAATTTAAAAATAGTTGGCCTTTTGAAGACTGTGGAGTCCGCAAGTCTGACCTTCCCTTTGTCAAGCACCAAAAAAAGAAAAATCTAATTACAAGAACATGATGGGTCCTTTTATTTATTTTAATGAGTTTTGGACAACATTATATCACCAATCCAAAAAGCATATACAAATAGATTAAAAACAGCAGCTTCAACATTCAGGAGAATTCTCTAAGCTCAAAACTGTTGGGGAACCCTCCCCACTCTACTGAGAGTGGAGGCTCTGTGCAGCAAAGACTATGAGATTCACCAGGACGGAGAAAACAATAGAGGTTCATCAAGATTCAGTATTGGCAAAGTGCTCAGCTTAGACAGCACTGCTTTCCTGCCCTTTTTGTTGCAGTGAGGACAGAAATGACTGAAGCAGGACAAAGACATTGCTAGGAGTGAGGAGAATCCATGGGACCTTTGCAGTGGGAGCTGGAAAATCAAATTTTTTAATGCCAGCTATTATCAGTGGTACTTTCTCCATTGCACAAATGAGCCAAAAGAATGTGCCAAAACAAAACAGGATACCCCAAAAAAAGGAAACATCACCCTTCAAAAGTTCCAGTTCCCACATTGATTTTTCCCTGCCTAGGATCCCTCATGTCCAGCGACTGAGCCCTCACAAGTGCCCTGGTGATTCTAAATCACAGCATTCAGGAACAGACTGCCACACTCCTCCTCACTCCATTGAGGCTTAGCAAAAAAAAAAAAAAAATTAATAAAACTCACTTTAATTTCTTTCTGTGGCTTCCTGATCTCATGAAAAGCAGTTCAACACCTACAGAATACCTTCCCTAAGGAGATAACTGTACAAGCAAAGTTCAAGTATCCCATCATTGATTGCATGTGTTTCATACTAAGCTCCTTCCACTATAATGCACTTTCTACAATAGCTGATAGATTTTTCCAGTCTTCCTCTGGGAGTCCTAAATGACTTTGCTAGAGAATTGTAAAAGCTCTTTTTCCTTCACTGACAAAAGTCAGCTCCTGAATGAAACGTTTGAAAATCTTTAAAGATACTTTTTAATACATGTTGAGTCTCTTAAAAATAAGGAAATTGTGCAAACAGTAGAACACAGGTGGTGATACAAGAACACACTAAATTGCTCTGGCAGTTTGATTTTCTAACCTCGTGATACCACAGGTTGTGTAAACCCAAATCAAAATTCTCTGTGTACACTCTTATCAACCACTGTGTTTATTCTGATGCAGAGGCCTTCATTCCAGCAAGCATCTCTGTCCAGAAAAGTATTGACATTTGTGCTTAAATTTGAATGTACATCCCATTCAGTAGGTTGTAAAGGACATTTAAGCACCTGTATGCCTAAAAAGAGACTGACAGAGGGCATATCTGAGTCAGAATTTTATTAAGGTTCCCTGAAGGTTATATAAGATCAAATGGGTAGATTGACTTGGCATTGTATTGCAGTGACTTTGTACAATGTTTGGGAAAATGAAACCATTAATGAGATATCAGCTGAATATTTTTTCATTGACACTCTGGGTAATAAAATGTGAAATGTTTTATTTCCCCAAATGAGGTCAGCACACATGTGGATAATTGCCTGAAACAATATAATTTTTGTTTAACTTGTTTAATTGTCTAGGTAACTTGTTTGTTCAAAATAAATATGCAGTTAAAAAAAAAGCTTTGGTTGGACTCATAAGAAGCCCTTCCTTTATGATTAACATTGCAGTCCCTGCCGGCAATCCTCTGGTGGCTGGACTTAACAAACATATAACCAAAAGTGGCTGTTCCCGTGCAGACTTTTCAGTTTAAATAATCTGGAATTATGCAACAGCCATCTTCTCTAACTACTTTCTCCCTGGGAATGCAGATCAGGTTCATATTAATCCCTTATATTTGTATTTATCTGTGTATTCATCCCTTCTTTTGCCATCTGTCATAGAACTACCTGAAAAATTGAGTGTTTTAATCCTATTTTGATAACTATTTAGCATTACTTATTTATGGGAAAAAATACCCCTGTAAGTATTCCATCTACAAATCATGGGGGACTAGGCAGGCTCCTGAAAATATTGAGATAAACTTCATTATGAGCACACCAATAAAACCGGCAACTACCTACAGTGTGGTATTTTTCTCATCTTCGGTACTAAATCCAGATTTCTGGATTTCTCCTGCTAAAAAGAGCGCAGAGTTTGCATCTTAATGCTTTGGCATTTGATTGCCGAGCTCTCCGCTTGGAACTCTCCACTTGAATTCTCGGCTGGAAGCTCGTGTAACATCTGTGTGCAGACTTGGCAGGAGGAGCCCCACACGCTGGGCAGTACACGAGTCCTCTTCACCATCTTGCAGGATTAGATCCGTATCCCAAGATCTGACACAACGCTGAGCGTAGAGGTTGCCAGATCCACATTCCTGCTCAAGTGAAGTGCCTGGCTTTTTGGGAGCTGCCAAGAAAAGATCCCTGGCTTCTCTTTCCAGCCAGCCCCGAATGTGTGCCAGTCCTCATAACGGGGTGAGAGCCCTTGCTAGCATACATGTGTTTGAGGAGTTGTACTGATGTTGCGGTAGCTCCAGCGATTGCTCCAGTCGAGGCTCTTGCCCAAAGCACTTCAGAGTGCTGAAGCCTTTAAATTCATGGCTCTGTTTCACTTCAGCAGGGCTTCCAAATCCCTCGTTTCGGTAAAATAAGTGCAGCTCAAGGGCTGGATGGCGTTCCAATTATTCTCACGATAGTGGACACAGTAAGGAAACAGTGGACATTCTGCCATGTGGAACAATTGCATCATACACAATCAAACAGGAGAGAAAAGGGAAAAGAAAGCAACTCAATCAACACACTGTGCATCCATTCATTTCACCGTGTCATTTAGCATATGGTCACTCATGTGATCAAGACAGTAACTGGCATTTTTCCCAGTTAATTCACCTCTTTTCTCTTTGTCCTCTGTTGTAGCACCAGTCTTTCAGCACGATTTCAGGTTGCAATCCCCTTGGAGAATGAATGGTCCTTATTAAGTGTCTGGAAAAAACCAGCAATTTATTAGTACATTGAGACTAATTATAGCTCTACCTTAATCAAATAAAAAATTGCATTTAAAAGCCCAGACATCTTACTAGGAATTCGCTTAAACATTTTTTATTTCTCTCTCTCTCTCTCTTTATATAAATTGCCAATGGAATCAAGTCCTATAGCTGTAACAGCTAAGTAACTTCTGAAAAAATAAGTTTTTATTTTTTATTCCTGAGGTTTGGTGTTTACAGTGATGTGAACTGACTAATACTTTACAGAGCTTAGCTGTGAATCATTCACTGCAAATAAAAGGCAAGGCACGTAAATGTTCCAATGCATGTTCTTCTCAATTATATTTCTGAGGACGTCCACTTGATTTTGATATCCATTCAGCATTACATATTTGAAGTCTAGACAGGGGAAGTCTAGACATCCATAGTGCCCTGTCATTTTTTTTTACACTATTTTTGAACTTACATGCACCTTCAAAACACAGAAGGCTATTATGCTCATTAAAAACTGGATTTTATGTTGATGCCAATGTATTTAGCTGTAACTGATACCCAGTGCATAAACAGAATTTTCTGAAGGCAGCTGTGTTATACAGAGGGGTAAAATGAGAAATCCAAACTGCAGTGCAGGCAGGCAAACCCTGTTTCTGTGGAAAAGATCAAGAAAAATGAGTAGTTCCCAATCTGTGTACACCCAGGTGGCTTAAGGTCTTTGAAGAATAGGGAGAACAGTGATATTCTTTGAAGAATAGGGAAAACAGTGAACCTTTCCCCCCCCCCCTTCCCTTCTATTGTTTCATCACCTGGTAATAAATTAGTAAAGGTAGGAGACTTTGTTTACACACCTGAAGTCCAGGAGGATGGCAATTCCCAGAGCTACATTCTACCTGAAATGTTCAAGGACATGCAGCTGACACAGTGGGCCTCTGACTGTAAGACAGACAGCTCCAGGCACAAAGCTGCTGTATAAAACTGTCTACATCTACCTAAATTAGAACTGACAACCAGCCCTGGTTTTATAATGCTGAGTTCTCAACTTTTGGACACCAAAACCTATCCAGAAAAGGAAACAGAGTACATTAGAGGGTTTTTGTTTTGTTTTGTTTTTTGCTTTTGCTTTTGGGCATTGTTTCTTCTTCTATTTCTTCTCCTCTCTTTTTTTTTTTTTTTAACCCTCCTTTTAAAATACAGCATTTGATACATCACATTTTTTGCTCCACTGTTTTTAGGTAGAAAACCCCTTTAAAGTTAAGCATTTAATTCTAAAAAAAAATATAACTGAAAATATAACTTGATCACACTTGATAGGATACAGTGTTTTCACTAAAAATAGAGCTTGTTAAGGAGAGGAGTTAAATGTCATAGTAAACCACTGAATTAAATGGAAACAGAAATTTAATAAGAAACCTCTGCCTTAAATGGAGCCAGCAGGTAGAATAGAGGGTTGAAAAGAAATTCCTGTAGCTGCTTTGCAGACTTTGCTGAATTATCACCCTATAGTGGGTTGATGAAGACTAATGTTTCAAAAACAGCCACTAATATCAGGTGCCAGATTTCAAACTTCTCCAAAAAGTGAATAATATTGAGGTTCTGCTTAGTTATAACTCCCCATAAATTGGCTGTGTAGGGCTTCTGAAAATGAGGAACTACAGACAACTCATGTTATCGGTTTCACAGTTATGCCATAAGATTTTGACTGAATTTTCAAACTAACACCCATTTTTAAGAAAAAAAATTACATAATAATTCACTACATATCTGTTTATTAAAAATTGCCATGAAATTTGATAGGAATAAGAGCCTGACTGTATGTTTGTGTTCACAAATTACAATCCTAGAACTTTTAAAAATCAACAGTTGCTAGCTTTTCTCAGTAACTGAAAAATCACCTAATTTAGCTAATTTAGGTTGGCTTGGGGTTTTTTGTTTTGCTTGTTTGTTTGTTTGTTTGTTTGGAGTTTTTTATTGGTTTTGGGTTTTTCTCGGTTTGGTTTGGGGTTCTTGTGTTGTTTTTGTTTTGTTTTTGTTTTTTTGTTATTTTGGGGGGGTTGAGGGGACAGATATTTTGCTTATGCAAATGTATTCTTTATTTACTTAAAATAAACAACAAAATGAAGAACATAACAAAGCCTGCTCACAATTCCTCTCAGTTTTTGGTGGTAACAGCTCTGTCACAGCTGTTTGGTTTTCAGGTCTGCATTATTACACCTTTGTTTTAAAAATGAGCAAAACATTCTTGGCAAAGCCTTGCATTAGTCTTTGTTCTGCAACATATTTTGTTAGCGAGCCCACAATAGTATCTAAAATAGTGTAAATCATCAGTTTTTAATCTGGCAGGAAGTAGATAGTGGCCCATTAAACTTTCGTAATTAAATTTCCCCTGCACTCCCCCATAGAACCATTATCTGAGTTTTCTAATTAACACAAGAGGAGGGAGTCAATTCAGAGTGATGGGATCTATAGCCATCCCCTTTCATTTTAATGGCCTTTAATAAACTTTTATTACTATTGATATTGATAATTATAATACACCCTTTCCTCTGCAATGTGATTCTAAGGGCCTTGTCAAAAATTGAAAAATTCTTCCTCAAAGTTGGAGTATGGCAAACGACTGTGTCCTCAAACACCCAGAATGTGGAGCCAACAGCATCAGTGAGGAAAAAAAAGACAAAGCGTAGGCAGGAACGGAGCGAATGTCCTCTCTCCCATGGATTCCAGCGGGTTATGCCTCGGTCCTGGTCCGCCACAGCCCTCTGCTCTCGCAGCAGAGCCTCCCCCAAACAGGCTGACACAAATGCTGAATCATGAGGTGGTTTCATGACAGATAAACACAAAGAATTATGCAGAGTTCACTTAACTTCTTTTACTTCCAGCCTTACAGAGGTCAGATACCAGAGAGGAGGACTGGCTGTCGTGACATCTAGTCCTTCCTCAGACTTTTCCTCCTTGCCTTTTATACTAACCAAACATTTTTACATGGAGCTTTTATTGGCATGTCAATGCTCCTAACCTCACCACAGCCTTAGTGCAGCACCTCTCATATGCCCAGCTACAATTCTCCTCATCCTGGTCTTGACCCACAGGTCGGCAATACAGCTTCTCTACTGGGTGTTCTGGATCTTGGGGTTCTACTTTATGGCTCCTCAAAGGTGATTTTGGAGAAACATTTGAAGTTGGATTTAGAGGTTCTAGTCAGGACCATTTTTGGTACTACTTTCTTATTGTGGGTTATGACTATGAGGATGATTAATTTCCAGCACAAGCTGCTTATAAAACTGTAGGCATCAAATGCAGAAAAAATGCGGAGAAAATGCTTGAAAAAATATTTTAAATCAAATAGACTAGGAATTTTTTTTTCTTTTCAAATACAAAGGGTAAAATTGTGGGTTTGAAACCTGTGATTCAGACAGATGAACACACAGGTGAAGCATATTGCTTTATAAAATGATTGCTCTATAAATAGCCAAGAGTCATTGCTTACTGCCTGAAAAAGACTCAGCAGTTAATATAATTGTAAAACATGAAGAATGCATTTCCTATAAGTACGAGAAAAAAATCTTCAATTAATAACAACATTCAGCCATACCTGCCAGAATCCTAAATTTAGGTTTGGTAAAAAACCATTGAATTGGAGAGCTTATTAAAGAGCTGATCTTTATTTCTGTTGTTTGAACTACTGATGAGCTAACGATCAGCGTTTAAACTCAGGTTCTCCAGATGCAACCCGAAATACATCTATAGTAACTTCTAAATATTTGTGTGATGCCTGTGAGTGAACTTTGCATGTCCCCTCCCCAGGACTAAACATGATGATTTCTCAGGTTCAGTGTTAGACAGGTAGGTATGAGCTGAGCGAACGAGGAAAGAAAAGGCTTCATGAATAAGGTATGCAAAAAAATTTGGCATAGGTTGTTGAAGTGATTATGAGGTCTGTGTGAAAGCAGTAGTAGGTAAATTTTGGCTGGCACAGCATATAGATACACAAGAGAAAAAACTCAGCCAACAGTGTGATCACAGGACAGGAACCAGCTGCCTGGATTTTGCCTCCTCAAAAACTAACAAGGAAAAGCACGGGGAGAGCTCCTCTGTGACTTACAGTATGAGGGATAGAACAAAGCACGGCTGAATGGTTGGCAAACATTTGTATCTGTGAACAAAGTCTGTATGAAACTCATCTAAACATGTATTGAGACGTCTTTACCACCACCCTTTGCAATTATTTCAGCCCTTGCTGTGGCCAGGTCATGAGTGGGGGATCAGGTCTGCGGAGAGGCTTTGCTCAGAACCCACCCAGGAGAAGAGAGACATGTACTCTTGGAAATGTTCAGGTTTGGGGGGATGTAATTTTAAATCAGCAGTATCATATTTCCTTCAGTGTTTGTTTCTATTTTGTCATTCAAGGAATTTTAAATAAAGCAGAGGTTTTCAATAAAGATATAAGAATTCCAAACATTTCTGTCATAAAAGTTTACACACTGAAACAGGTTAATAACATAATTTTTCTTGAAAATATCGTCCAAAAATTGCCAGAAAGGTTTCAGAAGTAGAGTATCTGCCAAATTGGCAGATACTCACAAATGAACTTAAACTTGCTTTTCTGACCTTGTCTGCTGATCATCTTATGTCTTAATTATGAAGGTGCAAAGTCCTCTTAAATTCTGTCCACATCAACTTCTAATTCTACCATTTTTCAAAAGTGATTAAACTCATCCTTCAATATTAGTCAGCTGGGTTTTTTCCTGTGTATCCTGCATCTCTGAGTTTCAAAGATGAATTAGAAAAATGAGAAAAGGGTAACTAGAATTTCCTGAATGTTATGAATATTAGCTATATCTTTCAGTGTGGATGCAGACTATGTCATAGGAGCTAACAATGTATTAATTTGCATCCTTGTCTCTATTGCTCGGTTTCAGGCAGTGATGGCTCTGAGAAATGCAAAATACAGCCTTGCAGAATGTTGTATTAGAGAAGATTAATTAGAAAATGTTCACCTGTTCATTCATATAGGATAAGATGTAACATATGATATATTAATTTGGGAATATTTTATTGTATATATTATTGGCATATGCTTATAAACATTTGTATATTTACACAAAACTGATTTATTCAGTATTTTTATTTGACAGTTTCACAGAGAATTTTGCATGAAGTATGTGTATGTATATATAAATAACTATATATATATATATATCTGTACATACGTATACATAAAAGAAAAAGTGAAAATGAGAGAAGAAATATTCCAGCATCCGAGGACACAGAAATGATCAAAGGAGTATCTTTGGCAGTAAGGACAGCACTATGATAGTCCATTGCTGTATACAGATAACTGTCCTTAAGCAGCACCAAGGACAATATCTCCAGGTCACTTGAAAGTTCTAATTTCTTTGCAGGCTTTTCAAAACACTGCTTTATTTCACCATGAACAGATGGACATTTTTCCTACCTCCAACAAATCTCTTCCCTGCTTCTCTGTCACTTCCTAATTTGCTCTGTTCCTTGCACTGAAGAAGTGAAAAAGTTCTGCATGATAAAATTCCAGTAACAGACATAAAATTTCTTCATGTATTTCCCATTTTTAAAAAAAAGTCTATTTTTTTTCTGTGAGTATTTGTAAAGATAGATGGTAATCAGGTTCCCATTAATAGACTGCTTGACTTTAATCAGTATGCAAAATAATTTCCTGATAAGAATTTAGGCCAAGTCAGGAAGAACACTCCAAGCAAAGAAACATCTGTGATAAAAGCATCAAGCAGTCTCTCTAACCATGTACCAAGTTCAAGGTCTCTGATAAGCCACCTGGCCATCCCTCCACACTCTGATAACCCCAAGCTGGTGGTACAATGTTCAGCCAGGGAAGGTCTTGTTGCTGGGCACGGAGCTGATAGGCTCATGGCTCTCTCTGCTACAGGACACAAGAATATTGGAATATCACTTAGACAAAGCAAGCATGAAGATGGGCATCTTAGCAAGAAAGGCTGGTAGCAACCAAAAATTTTTATTTTTCCTCACAACATAATATTGTGCTGTAAGAATGCACTCAGTATGATATCCACATGCTCAAGCATAGCTGTCACTGATGTTCAGGGTCTCTCTTTCAGAAATCCAGATCTGTTGGATAAGATCAGTGATCTCACCAAAATTTTCTGGGTTTATCTATGCATCATGGCTCCTGTTCCCAATCTGTTCAATGTTAAGACCAACTGATTTCCTCCATTTTGTCTTTGAATGAGAGACATTCTCTCTCTGCTCTTAATGCTCCTCTTCCCATGTATGAACAAAGACTTCCAATAACTTCTGCAGGTGAGCCAGATTCCTGCCTGTTTCTGGATGCAATTGTTGCCCTCTTCTCTGGGCTTGCTAGGGTGGCCTTCAAGGGGCTGGTGACTCCTGTGACAGGCCTGGGAGCAGCATGGCAGGGGGTTATTATTTGGGATCTCCCTGCTATTCATTGTCTCTCTGTGCTCTTTTGTGCGCGTGCAGAGTTTTATCCCATAAAAACACAATTTATTTTCAGCTTCTAACAAAATATTCTTTATTCTCAATGCTACATAAGTTTTGGTGGTCACCCTGCCGTGGGCTGACTGGGATAAGGAGGGTCCCTCCTTGGTATATTTCAGTCTTGTTCTCCTCTTGAGCTGGAGATTTCTGTAATGTAAATATGAACTGGGGAATATTCGAGAAATGCAATGGCCACTTGCATTAATGGCAGTCAAATAAAAAAGAAACTATTCTGTGATGTGATGGTAATGCAGCACAAAGCAAAGAACAGGTAGGTAACAGGTCTGGAAAGTTGCTTCAGACTTTGGCTCCTGGTAGTGGGTTGCACTATATGAGGATTATTAATGAATCCACAAATTTTTTCTATCTGTCTGCTTCTAGAGCTTTTAAATCTCACTTAAAATCGTGTTCTCCTAGAACCATGAATTACTAGAAATGGAAGAACTGAATAATAAAAGCAGCATTCCCTTTCTGTTCAGGTTATTCACCCCTACAGAGAATCTTGTGCACAGTCAGTTTTACTGTTTTCTCGTGATCAGTCCATATTCCATGTAAGTATGAGCTGTGGTTGAAATGGGAATTCAGAAGAACTAGTACAGAATTTTGAATATTGCTATTGCGTTGCAAATGCTCTCCATGGGAAATTCTGGTCTATCTGCTTCAAGTTCTATTATGGCATACCAGCACATTTTGATCACTCTGGACTATTTCTTTTCCCCAAATAGGAAAAGGAAATAGAAAAACATTTTATAAAACTGGAACACAACCCAAAAGCATTAGTAGGTTTATCCAGGGACAGGTATGGATTTGGATTTATTTTATGTAAGCAGAATACATTTCTACTGGTGGAGTTATTCTCCTAATTTCATCTTCCTATGTTCTAAAGATTTTGTTTCAATATTGTTTCATTATTTGAATTCTTCAGTCTCACTGTCGCGGAAACTTTGGAATTTGTGCATCTTGGATGTCGGAGCCAGCCATGGTTCCCCAAAATAACACTGAGAAGACATTGTGATTTTCAAATTTCAGTGATTTGAAATTTGTAATGACCATTTAAGTAATGACTAAAGGACATTGTGGCACAACACAGGTTTTGTGCAGATTGAGACATTTTAGAAAATTATTGATTAAACCTGGCTTGGACAGTAATGAACACAATCAATGGAGAGGGAATACACTTGGAGCAAAAATATCATAGATGCACTAAAAAATTTAAGAGATTTTGGAAGTGGGGGGAGGAAAGTGAGAAAAAAAAGAAAAAAGGAAAGAAAAAAAAATCACTGTTCAAAGATACTAACACACATTTTCTTGATTTAGAGGGGAAAAAAATAGGAAAAAAGGAAAAGTCATCTCAATGAGGACTGATTGACAGTATGCAGCTGACTGACCTCTATATTCTTATGAATGCAAAGTAGTTCATTTGGAGTGAATTTGGATCATCTAGGTTCAATTTTTGGTGTCATTGATGGACAACATCTGTACATTTTACTTCTTTTAAAAACCTGAGACTGGAGCTTGTTTTGGCTGAGAAACAATTTCCAAACTGGATGCAGTTGCCTATGAAGCCTGGCATGGAGCCACGTCCCACCTTTGGGAAGGACATCTTTCACAGCCCTGCTTCTTCATAACCTTATTGCCATTGAAAGGTAATGACATGTGCTGTGAAATAGCCAGTATAAACAGCAATATTCCTCCTCAGTCAGCCCATTCTGACTGTATTGCTTCATTCAGTTTTCAGCAGAACTCCCCATTGGCTGTAATGAGGATTTAGCTTAAGAAATATTAAAATTCTAGTATAATATGGTCACTTGCCATCAATGAGATTTTTTTTTGTGTGTGTGTGTGTGAAGATATCGTTTAAAAAACCCATAGAAATTAACTGTAGAAGTTATTTCTGGATTCCAGTTCTGCATTATTTGTGACAATTTCTCTCACTCCCTTCTGCTACTACATATTATTCCCTCTATAACTGAAATTTCAAGAAAACCATTGTACATACAGGATGAAATACCATGCAGAGTGTATTATATTCTGTTAGGGTGAAATTTATAGTTGGCAGGAGATGACAGTTGAGTTTGAAAAATTCTTTGATTGATTTTCATACAAAGTTTTCATGGAGAATAAATTTTAACTAAGATGTGGCTAGGCTATTTTTACAGAATTTCTGATTTGTGGGCTGCACGTTACTATGGCTTGCAACAGGGTATTCAGGGTTGCAGTAATATTGTTTTGATTATGAAAACAAAGTTTTAGTTTGACCTTGAATAATGTTTTATTGGATAGGATAAAAAAGTTCCCTATTTTTGTGGGTTTAAAGGTGTATTGACATTCTGGGATCTGGATGCGAACAGATAAACATCCATCTTAAAAAAGCAGAGTTAGAAATAACTTTATAGTGGAGCAATGTGCATATAACTATGATGAGAAATATATGTTTAAAATATAAGTTTACTATGTCTTTCATCTACTAATTAGTAACAAAGAAAAAATGCTAGTAACAATATGTGGGTAAACGTAATTTATGTTTTAAATCCTTTTACAGAATTATTGACTATTTATTACCAGACTTCTCTTCAATCATTGATATTCCTGTACCACAAGAACCACTCATAGCTATGAGGAAGCTACAACCAATGCAGCATTGAAGCCATAACTCATTCAGGTGTTAACTATGTTAAATAGCTTCAGTAGTTCTGGGACTTGCTCTTTACTAACTAAGAGGAAAATTAGATCTACAATCACAGGATTACTGTCAGAAAAAGGAAATTAAATCTGTAGAAAAGCTAGAAGAATGAACATAAGAAATGCATCAAAAAGAGAACCTTGGCTGACTCTGAAATTTTATGGTTTTTTCATTATGGGAAACTTCACTCATCCATATTTGTCTTTTACAAAGGATTATGAATTGAGGACTACAACTCCATAAAATTTATATTTTGTCATCTGGTTTGATTGGTGGAATTGTGTTATTGAGAAGGATTCTGAGATCACATTAGCCAGGAAAGAGTAATGCACTACACCCACTGAAGAACAATACATGTTCTTATCTACTCAGGCAGGCAATCAATTCTCTAGTGCATATATCAATACAGGCTGGAAGTCCACTATTGGCAAATCATGGGGATGAGGTCTTGATACCAGCTTTAGCAGCAATGATTACCACAGATGAATTCACTGCAGGTTAAACAAATAAGCAAACAAACAAACAAGCAAGCAAACATGGATAAAAAAACCCTGCAACTGATTAATTCTCTACCGCTGTGAATTTATTTCCATAATATGATAATACAAAAGCTCCTCTCAAACTCACAAGTACAGGCAGTGAATGATCCACTCTTAAATTGTAACATAAGGAAATGCATTATTTTAAAATATTCACTACTGTGAAATGTCTTTTAATATTAGGGATGTGAACTCCAAACAGAAAGGTTCTGAACCTCTTCAAAACAAAACATTCAGGTAACATTTCCAAACTTCTTGTCATTTTTACAGACTTGAGCACCAAGGAAAGCATCAGAAGTCATGGGAGGAGCTCTAATTCTGCTTCTGCTCAACCTGAAACACAGAAGGTTCTTGAGCACTTTGATGAAACATCCAATTAAGAGACAGCCTAGAAAGCAGCTAGTACCTCATAATTGTTCTGCCCGGCTAGATTTGGAGACATATCCATGTTTTCAATGATCTAAAATTATTACAGTATGACTGGTGATTTTAGATTATTTTAGATAGCACAACCACGGTTTTTATTTAGTTAATACTTAACAAGTAATTCTGTGCAGGATAAGATACTTAGGTCTCTAACACAATGAAGTACCGCAGAGAAACACAGGTCTGGTGTGCCAGGAGAGAGGCCTTAAGGAATTGGGAACACAAGAAGCTGTGAAGATGACGAAAGCGTGGGATGATAAGAGATGGGGCCCACGTTTGGCACTGGAGACCCCAAGGCTATGAGCAACTGTTCTGTCACCAGCCATCAGTGACAGAAAGATTGACCTAGAACTGTCCTGAACGTGTTTCAGGGGCAACAAAGAGAAAGAAATCGTATCAAACGTACATAAAAGGCACCGTGTAGAGTAAAGCCACATGTAATGTAGAGTTTCAGCACAAGGTGTAAAAGCAAAATAGCAAACATTTAAACACGGTCCCAAGCAGATCCTCAAATGAGGAAGAAGAAACTATCAACATAAGTCCCTGTTCCTTCCCAGGAAGGATGCGTGATGCTGGTCACTCCCTGCACCCACACACACACATGAGGCTGCAGCCACTGACCCCAGTGCCCAAAGGAGCAGTGGAAGGCTGAGCATAGCAGCAGGAACATGGGAAGATTCAAGGAAATGTGGACAACTATTTAACATTGTGATGATAATGACGATGATGATTTTTTCCATTTAGTAGTCCTTCCTTCCTTCCTTCCTTCCTTCCTTCCTTCCTTCCTTCCTTCCTTCCTTCCTTCCTTCCTTCCTTCCTTCCTTCCTTCCTTCCTTCCTTCCTTCCTTCCTTCCTTCCTTCCTTCCTTCCTTTCTTCCTTCCTTCCCTTCCTTCCCTTCCTTCCTTCCTTCCTTCCTTCCTTCCTTCCTTCCTTCCTTCCTTCCTTCCTTCCTTCCTTCCTTCCTTCCTTCCTTCCTTCCTTCCTTCCTTCCTTCCTTCCCTTCCTTCCCTTCCTTCCCTTCCTTCCTTCCCTTCCTCCCTCCCTCCCTCCTTCCCTTCCTCCCTCCCTCCCTCCTTCCTTCCTCCCTCCCTCCCTCCCTCCCTTCCTCTCTTCCTTCTCTTCCTTGCTCTCTCCTTTCTGCACAAACTGAACTAATACACTAATAACAACTGTTTGATCAGACTGCCAGGATTTCAGTTGCTCACAATAGATCCTTGGCTTTACACGTCCTTTTTGCCCATGGATTTTTTGCAAGAATTTTTTGTTCCAAACATCCCAATACGATGCAAGCTCTGGACTACAGTTACTGCAAGGCTGAGATGTCTGGGGGCCTGTGAAGGAGCACAATTCCTTGGTGCCTGGGAAAGCACCAGCGTTGTGTATGGGTCTGACTGGAGGTGCTGACATCACACCCCAGGCACTTTTTGACCTCAAGTACAAAGGAGGGGAGAGCATGTGACACATTTTCCCTGAGCCTTCAGCCTCACCCTTATTGATGGGAAGGTCAGGAAGGTTTAGAAGCAGCCATTCACAGGCATGGTCAGCCTGTCTACATGGGAAAACTTTGAAACTGATTTAGTCAAATCAGTGGAAACAACCATCTCAGAATTACTTTCCATTTCAGCACAGGTTAGCTTTGGATTATTTTCCCTTTAGATTGGAAGATGGTAAAAAGAAGACAGGACTGGGTCACAGCCTATTTTGCTGGGTACCATAGACAATCCTTTCTCAACCTTTTCTGTGTTTCAGGTCAGTACAGGATTTTGCTGTGTTCCTGGAAGAGATGACAAAGGAACATCAGCTCTGTTTTTCCCCACAGCCTCCTTTATTCATTTTCCAAAGCTTAGTAACCTGCTGGGGAGAAATTCTGTTTATTTGTTGCTGCCTAAGAGTATATAAAGCTCTCTGATTCGGCCTTCACTTCTCATATCATAACCACTTGAGTGCAGCACAAAGACTGTATTAACAGCCCTCTTGGTGAGCTTCTGTCTGATGCGGGACTCCAAGATTTCCCAATTATTGCCCAGGAGTTTGCAGTCCACCATCATAGCAGGAAAGGCAAACAGCCACCCTGTGAGCATGCAGAGGAGGTTTCTGCACTCACACAAACACAAGGATTTTGTAAGTGAGAGTGTTTTCAGAGTGAAATGATGCTGGGTGGGCCAGGGGGGAGTAGAGCTGTTCAAATCTAACAGAGGGTTAATACCAGAAACCAGAATTAAAGCAAAGCAGTAACAGAAGTGTTTTATTTCCATCTTGTGGGAGATTTCTTATGGATAACTCTAAACTGACATAGTTGTTACACAGCACAGCACATCCTAACACATATTGGAACAACATGCTGGGGGTTGAAAATCAGGAAGAGAAAAAAATCCATCCAAGAATGAGTCAGAAACAAACAACTACAAGTCACAAAATGCAAATTAGCTCAGAGGCTTAGTCTGAGAATAAATTTTTGTAGGATAGGTTATTTTTCCTGATTTATAAGGGATTTACAAGAAACCTGCAGCTTGCCACTAGAGAAATGAAGTCTTCTTGTGGCTTTACATTGTTTTGCCACCACTTTCATAATACTTGTTTATGTTTTAAGGGGGGAAAATGTACAGCGAGGTGGAACGGTTATTGACCAGATTGATCATGGGAACAAATCTGCCGGTGGTAACCTTGTTTAATGATATGTTGCTGGGCTCAGCACCTTGCTGAGGCTGTGATTCTTCACCGGCTGGGCCCGCATGATGGATCACGGTAGGAGGCTGATGGTGCAATCACTCACTGGCAGCCACTGACACCTGCACCAGCCTGACACCCGTCCCCTCTGGATGTATCAGCCAGCCTGCTCAGCCTTCTGGGAGACACAACTATTCCACCGAATGGCAAACAAAAGTTCTTTATCTACCTTGCAACTTCCCCTGTAGGACATTGCCTTCTCTTTTTCTTTGCTTTTTATTCCAGCTCCAGCTGCAATTCTGTCACTTCTTTGCATCCCCTTGTGCCTAAGGAGCCTTCTAATCCACGGCTGACTTACGAAAAACAAAACGAAGCAGCCACTAAAACTAGAAGAGTAAGAGAAAAAAAATAGGGGGACACAGAGGAAAGGCTTGCATGGCAAAGGTATGAAAGCAGTATTTTCTCACTACAAATCCCTTATGTGTTTGTGAATATTCTAATGGAACAAAAATTGCTGTCTCTAAGCATGGTGGAACTCACATTCTTCGTGCACCATTATTTTAAAGAGAAAACTCTTTGTCCTACTTATACTGGATATTGAACATAATAATTTCCCAGTAAAAATTAAGAGCAGGAAAATGAGTAACTGCTCTTTTGCAGCCAGTTCCTTTCCTCTCTTTTCTTCAAGACAAATTTGAAAGCTAATTTATGCAACACTATTTCACATTCAATACTTTAATATCACAAATACATGCCCAAGTCAGCTTCCTCTAAAAGCAGTTACATTTGGATATACATACTCTTGGGCACTATCTGTACTGTACGCCAGACAAGATCCACTCTTAATTCATTGGTTGGGATTTTTAATAATTTGCCACTTTTATAATACAAATCGCATGTAATGATATACAAGCACTTAAAGGGAAGCATTTCAAAATATATCTAGCCTGTGAAATAATGACTGCAATTGATTTTGTCTTCTAGTCCCCTTCCTTGCAGGGTTGATGAACTTTTTTGGGAAAAAAAACTTTATTAGTGTGACAGGCCATTATAATGATAAAAAAGTAATTATCTAGCCAAGGAGGCTTTAGCACATACTTTCCCAATCTCTAATTTTGTATAAAGACCTCTTCATTAGTTCACAGCACAAATCTGTGCGGCTTCTTAGAAAAAGAATGGGAACACCACTTCAGCTACCATGTTTCTTAATTGCTCATAGGCCAGTCCCACAAATTGCACACATCTGTCTTTGCAAGTCACTGTAAATTCAAATATATATCGTCTCGCGCTAGCTGTGCCTGCACAGCCATTTATAGGGACCAGATGGAGCAGCATGGCAGTGCAGAACACAGGCTGCTCACCAGAACAATGTGGATGGCCACCCCCAGTCCTGCTCACCTTTCTCCCCTTTTTTGTTCTAGATAAAATAATGACATTACAGAGACAGATCTACTTTTGTTCTTTAACTCAAGCAGTGGTTCAGCTGTGCCCTGAATCCTTGTGAAACCACATGCTCTCTCTGCCAAGAAGGCTTTCCCAGTTCCTGCTCGTCAAGTGCCCTGCATGAGTAAAAGTTAGAGGGTTATTTTCTGGGGCTCTGAATAAAACATCCTTTCTGGGCCTTGCAGCCTTTAAACTGTGGCACTTGGACTGCCCTGACTTATTGCCCCAAATCAAAGTCCCATGTAGTGTAGAGGTAGGCGATGTGGGAGGGAAGGCTGTATCTTTGTGGGGATCCCAAACAGCACTCAAGCGAGCATTGGTCTCCCTCTCTCTGCGACAGAAACTGTAAAAATCATAAAATCAAAACTAGTCATCTTAGACTTCTTCAAAATATGACCTCCCCAAACAATTCTATCATTGGCCTTTAAGAAGCCATTAGAAAATGGAAAATAATAAATTTCTCCCCCTTAGTAAATGTAGTTGCTGTCATAATTGCCCACATAGGCACCCACAAGCAGACTTACACAGAAGCACCACCATTTCATTGATAACCACTCTCCCAGTTCCTTCCCCTCCTTTTGGGATAGCAATCGCCGTATGCAGCTGCTAAGACAATGAAAATGCTTTTCCAGCTGCAACATCTGGCTCTTTGGCAGACTCATTTAGTAGTTGTGTTGGCAGCTTTGAATTTGCCTCTGGGTCTATCATATGTTTATAAAGGCAATGGACTGTCAACCTACAGTCGCGTGTGCCTGCGTGTCTGTTTGTCTGCGTTTCCCGTCTCTGTTTACGGCTGCTCTTTGCATGTGTTTGTTCACAGAAAATAAGCATTAAACACAGAGAAAAACACAAAATTACCCCCTTATCTTTCACCAATGTATACAACTCTACTTCTTCAACTCTTGCCATCCTCCTTTCACTATGCATCCATTTCATTTGCATAAAAGATAACTCATTAGACGAATTCTCTGTGTTTTACAAGGAAACTGCACCTTTATATGCATGCATATACAAATCGTTTCTTTGTGACTAAGACCCTTAATGCAGTGATATCATAATAAATGGAAGGGGACATTTTTCATGTTACAATAATAAATGAGGTGTTAAAGGAATATCCTGATACGTGAGCATTTTATAACTACTGCTTGTTGCTTGGTGGCAGCTGTAAAGCAGGGCTCACTGAATTAGCCATGATGTACTACTCCAGGGTGATGTTAATTATTCTACAGTGGTAAGCATTTTTTAAGTAGCTGCATCACATTTTCACATGTTTAGGTATAACACACTTGCAAAGGCAGGGCTTAAACCACAGTAAACTATCCCACCTGAAGTAAATGTTCAAGGGGAACATATTCTAAAATGCTGCAAGACAGGTGAGGTGGAGGGGAAGAACTCAAGTTTAGGATGATCTTGCTATCTTGATTTCATATTTAAAAAAATAAACAGCAAAACTCATTTGTGCAAGCACTTTATACATAAATCATGTCTGCACACAAATACATAAACTAATATATAAATAAATAGGTTGATATTTTTCTTCCCCATTGAAAACACCTCTCAGATGTAAAGTAAAAAACACTCCTTTCTTAGCTAAAACTCTCATGAAACAAAAGTGATATTTTCAACATTACAAGAGTGTAAAAATGGGTACACGCTTGTGTTGCAGTAAATAAAATTCCCTGCAAATTATTTAAATGCACAAACTGCAGCACAGGAGAGTTTAAATGAGTGCTGATGCATTTAACCTTCTCATTTGTTATCAGTGTTGCAAAAAAAAAAACCCCAAAACCAACCACACAGAAAAATAAACAAGGAATACTTTTAAAGCAATTTGTAGTAGAAAGCATTTTTGCAGTTTACTTTATTGATGTAGAAAACACAGCCTCCTTGCCTTCCTATTTCAAGGCAGTTTTGCCCAGAGAAATTAAATGGGGGATGGGGAGAGTTTATAGGATGATAAATTAGGATTCATCAATTAGTATCTGAGAGTTGCCCCTTCCAGCAAATAATCACTATATATATGGATATGAATTCAAAAGTCACATTTTAAAAGTGTCATTCCATATTATTTCAATTTGTTAACACTTTAAATCAAAACAAAGCTGTTTCTCCCCTCAGAATCACTTACAATAATATTTATATGCTCATTTTGATTAAGTTTGTAAACATCCACAGAAATCTTTGGGGATCACACAGAAGTCCCAATGAAAGAAATTTTACATTTTAAAACTTGAGACCTTTTATGCAAATTATTTTGCCTTCGGCCATTTCTGGAAGAAATGAAGGAACTGGAGGATATTACAGTTTTACATAACACTGGTGAGATTGTTGTCTTCTTTGATCGCACATCAATTAGTCAAGATCTTGAATGATCATAGGCGAAGAAACCTAAACTCTTCTCCCCAGCCGAACAAAAATGTGTCAAAGATTCTAACTGCATAAATTATTACATTCTATCCTACAGCAATAATAGCCCCTTTAGGTAGACTTTCTGGTCACCTGTATCCTGGGAATAGAATTTTATGATGTTTTGGTTTTGCATATAACAATCTACTTTATGTATATTTTATTCTATTCTTCGGACCAGTAACACTGACACCAGATTAATCCTAAAAGGGCAGCACTGCACTGAAAGTGTGGGCCTTCTGTCAGCTCCTTCTGATGAATAAATGAGTTGAAAGGTAAGGAAAAGTCTTTTGAGTATGCTGTCTACCAAAGAAGTTCTCAAATAAAACAAAGAAACAAACTTTGTGATAACCTGAAAGGCTTTCCATTATTGTGATATAACTCATGTAAGCAGGATCTGTCCTTCTTTCCTTTGGCTCTTGTTTTTGGAGCAGTAAAAAACCGAAAGCTACATTTACATTTTCGGGAATACAACCTTTACACTGTGGGCACAGAAGTAAAATTTCTGCCCAGTGCTGAAGTGGCAATCCCAGCAAAGTTTTTCCTGTTCCCTACAGGTAGCAGGGAAGGGAGGCAGAGCGACAGGGCCCCATCTGAGCCGTGCCCAGCTCCCCGGTCTGCACAAACCCACTCTATCAATCACGGCAGGATAATGCATAGTGGCTGCGCCTGTGACAAGGAATGATGGAGTGCTGAGCACAGGCCCGGCTTCGCCTGTCGCTTTGTGCATTTGTATTTCTCCAGGGCCACTTTGAGAATTTGCAGAACCTGGGGGGGGGTGGAGGAAAATTGTCGCGTGTTTTAAAAAATATCTTAATTCGCTTTGATTATCAAACAGGAACGCAGAATGCAGAGCCGGAAAGGAACTGCAGGACAGTGCGATCCCAAATTCCATCAAGGAAACGTAACTATGCAAGATGTAATTTGATTAAAGGACAGCCAATTTAATCCGGGTGCTGCATGCAAAAGCTGCAAGTTTTTGCTGTCCGTTTCTTCTCTGTTATACCTAAGAATAAGCATCAGAATTTTACTTGGTCAGGAGAGCAAGACACAGAAAAGGCTAGCACTGAGTACACTCAGCATTCCTGGAGCCATAAAACATTGAAAATGAAAAGTCAAGTCATTGTATAACTTTCTTCAAAGGTATCCTTTACATGAATAATTTCAAAAAAGAGGAACCTCCTCATAATTATTTTTGATCAGAAAGCTTTAAGTAAATGCACTTAAAAGATGATTAAACTAATTCTCCACTTTAAAAATTCACATATGCAAGAAATGCTATTTTGTCTAAAGGAAATGTTCTCTGAACTAATCTGCAAAGGATGCACTGTGTTTGATTTTATAAAAAATATGCAACAATAATACATGCTGGTCATTTAAACCAAGGGGTTTTTTAAATCGAATTGAATATAGACTACAGATATCTATTATAAAGCTGTGGAAAAGTGTTAATTAGCACAGTTAAAAACAAATTAAACAGGAGACATCATAAGACACCCATGCAAATTTCAAGTGAAAATCATGTCAGCCTCCAAAATAATAGGAACGTTTTAATCCCTCTGAAAACAGACAGACAAAGATGAAATCCATTTTCCTTTTGTGACAGTTCATTTTTTTAAGTCTCAATATTCTTACACGTACAGGATGAAAAACTGTATTAAGAAGCGGGTACTGGAGAATACAATCTTTTATTCTCTTAATATGCTTTTGACAGCCAAGATAAAATGCTCAAACAAATCCTTCCCAGAATAAGTTTTTGGAAGGGAAAAATACGCTTTGCTTCTAAGGAGTCCTGTGGTTTTGGGAGCCGGCTACACGAGCGGCGATGCCCTTTTCTTCAGCTGGGCTTTCTCACGGCCAGACTGAGCCACGGTTACCCCGTGAGCAGCTTTTTCTGGGTTTTTAAAGCCCGATCCGCGGCTGTCGGGCAGGAGTTTTAGTTTCCTGGAGCACGGTGCGAGGGACTGCTCCGACTGAAGGGCAAAACTTGGGGCGACAAGCGGCGGGGGAGCCTCGCTGCCGGGCTCGCTGGGGGATGCCCGGCTGGCACAGCTGTTTGCAGCTGAATCCTGGAAGGAAACACGGGAAACCAGGCACATCGGGGTGCTCAGGGTTTGGGGAGAGCTGGCTGCTCGCCCTCCCCGCCTCCCTCCCCGAGGCTCTCCTTCCTTCCCCCGGGCGTGCCCAGGGATGCGGCAGCATCCCACCGCCTCCCACCCCGGGCGGCTCGGGAGCGGGGATGGCGGTGCCAGGCAGGTCCGAGCAGAGCCGGCAGCGTCCTCTTGCCACGGCCCCTCCCCGTGTTTTCCGTGGAAAACATCGCCGAGGCTCGGGAAAGCAGCGCCGCTCCCGCCGCCCCGCGGGGAGGCCGCGAAGGGAACAGCAGGCCTCGCAGCTAGCCGGAGCCCCCCACCTCAGCCTGGGGGAGGGCGGAGAGCGGCAACAGAAAGAAGCCGGGCTTCCCGAGTAGCCCTTCTTCGAGGGGAGGGGAGAGAGAGCAGGAGAGAGAGACAAACATCTGGGGATTGGACCATATGCTAAAGCTTTGTCTTGTCCTTCAAAGTTAGGCTGCCCTTGAAGTGATTTGTCAGGCGGCCTAACTGTGACAGGGAGAATATGGAGCGGTGGAGAGAGGGATGGAGGTGGTGGGGGAGGCAGGGGAGAGGGGAGAGAGGGAACGAGGTACAGAGAGAGAAACAAAAAAGAAAGATGAAACCCTTCTCAGCAGCAAGTAGCAGGAAAGAAAGAGCAAAATAGCTTCTCTCTCTCTCTCTCGATCAGATTTCCATGTGAAGGAAACAGGAGGGTGGAAAGAGAGGAGGAAAAAGGGGGAAGAAAGCAGAGGAGGAAGGAGGGGAGAGACAAAGACTGGAAGGGGAAAGCAGGAGAGGAGAGGGTGCAGCAGGAGAGCAGAGCTCGTGTGGGAAGGACTGAGAAGCAGTGGCTGCTGATGCTCTTTCTGCCGCCACCTCTTTTTTCCCTCTTCCCTTTTGCCCGCCAAGTGCTGAACTGATTAGAGTGTAATTAAGGCCATAAAACCCTCGGCTTATCCACCTGTTTATTCACTAAAGTCGCAGGCTCATCAGGCAAATTAGCTGCTTCCAGGCTGCACGTTGGGCCTAGAGCTGGCCTGATTAATGAAGTTTATTGGGAGCTGTTAAAAGCATTAACTGAAGGAAATCTCGGCAATTCGTCATATTTAAGGGATGGAAATTAAATCTCCCCATGCAAATGAGGGGAGACTCTGCAGCAGCTTCTTTTAGAGGTGACAGGGGTGGGGACACACGAGGGGCTCTCCCCCGCTGGCAGGGGGTCTGTGCCCATAGCGAATTTGCCTGCTCTCAGCTGGAGTGGCTTAACAAACAAGGGGTGACAGATTTTGAGGACCAAGAGCTGTCGGTCCTTGGAGCCCCAAATGCAAGAACCAGGCCCTGGCTGGGGCAATATAATCCTTTTGATCTTGTGCTGAAGGCATCTCTAGGTGCCTGGGGCACTGCTGGTGTAGGTCATGCACACAGGGGTTTGTAGGGCAGCTCCCATGCCAGGTGGTTGTGTCCCCCTTGGTCACACAAGCCATTTCCAGTTTATTCCTGCTTTAAACATTTTGCACTCTTCTTAGCTGTTAGTCACGTTACATGGCTTCAACACAAGTATAAAAGTCTGCATAAAATTGGAAGTGCAAAATGGTTTTTTAAGCGCTGCTCCTGACAAACCTTAAAACTGCAACAGTAGATGGTCTAGCTGACAAACACCTAAGAGATATATTAAGACGAGATGGTCTAAGCAGCAGGGAATCCTATCAAGAGCTGAATATTCACCAGTTTTAAAAGTGTTTTCTTCTGGCCTGTCAATCTGATTTTATTTCTGACATGAATAGCATTTATCATACCCGAAGCTTCATGAGCCACAGCATTTTTATATTAACAATTTATAATACAAGAGAAATTACAAAGGGTCACAACAAGGAGTGAATGTCCTGAGGAAGGGATAATGAGAAGAAAGAAAGGTCAGAGAAAACGTCTTGGCCTGCTATTTTTATTGAATGTTCAGCTCACAATGGTATTAGGTTTACAATTTATTTATTTTTAATATTTTTATAAGAAAAGAAGGAATCACTGTCTGTCATCTCCTATAAAATACATTTGCACCCAAATATTGAGTTGTGAGAAGAGAGAGAATTCATATTTGATGTAATTCTTATTCTATATGCTTCTCTAATTATTACAAAGCTAATTATTTGTTACAATTATTGGATTAACACTTTGCTAATCAGTTTTCTTCTCCTTTGTACAGCAGCACCAGAGCAGTGAAATTCAAGGTGAGAATCCTGCCTGGATTTTCAACGGAAAATTAGAGTGCCATTTTCCTTAGGTGCAGATTAGTTCAGCTGCTTTGTGATTTATGACCAGTACAGCATATTCTGTATCACATCCTACTATGTAGCATCTTTGTCCCTACGGTGATCATTTTCTAACTTTTTTGGATGTGAGGACTGTTTGCCAGTGGCAAAATGTCCCTCTCCTCCTCCCCTCTCCCATCAGGAACATTTCGCTCCTCAGACCACCCTGTGGGGCAGGTGGAAGCACCCATCTCCTCCAAACAACGGGCACAGAAACATGGACCAGTACCAGGGCAGAGCCCTGCACAGACACACGGAGTTTGGGATGCACTCCAGGCACAAAATAATGCATTTTTAAAAGATGCGTAGTGCCCTTAAAACACATAACTCAGCTGTTATGCACAGCAAAGGACTGAATCAGCTGCTACTAAACATACAAACCAAACTGACCCAAAACTTCCTGGCAACATGTGCAGCTGTATTTTTTTTTTTACCAACACAGTCAATAGAGAATGCTTCTAATGCTGTGTGCAACACAACACAGAAGGTTTCCTATTGGTATTTCTGGGGAAAATAAAGAAAATAGTTTCAATGAAAAAACACTGTATTATTATTATTAACTGAAAGTTAATTTCAGTTCTCATTTCCTTGAGAATTAAATGACAGCAGTATTTTCTAGTTATGTGTTTAATTGCAGAAATACAAAGGATAATTGTAATCAATTAATTTGTGGCTACATTTCTTTCTCTTTTTTTTTTTGCATACTTTAAGAGCATTTGCTATAAATCTATATTAGCACAAAGTTGTTTTAATATTGGTCAATAAAGTGCTTAAATTTCAGGAAAAATAAACACTTTGGGGTTCTCATTGAATGAAGATGAGAACTGTCCAAGACAGTAGTTTTTTTCCAAATTAGCAGATTTCTTTAGAAGATTACTTAAATGAAATTCAATGACTTGTGGAACATACTATCAAAACGCTTACTTTTCTTGATTACCAGTTCCCTCAATAAATTGATTTGCCCCATTATGTGGGGTCTTTTAGTTCTGCCACTAATGAGATGTGCTACTTGCAACTTTTTCTCGCTGTTTCAGAAATAGAATAATCTATCCAAACAGAAGTATTTAGGTTTATCGTCAAAAACTTGTAAACCCACTAAAACGAAGTGTTTTAGTTATAGGTTATATTTTTCGAAGAAATAGCTGATATTGTGGTGGGATATCTGTTTATAAAAGATTTTACATGAAGAATGATAAAGCATTGCAGTGATTAAGCACTCTCAACCCCAACAATTGTGATTATTTATATTGTAGGATCCTCTTCAAGAGTGATTATAACTTTGACAGGGATATTTTACTCCTCACTGAAACTTCAGTTGCAAGACTTGCTTCTGGAGGCCCAGTCAGGAACAAGAAAAAAAAAAAAGGCAATTTAAATGTGTTCTTAATATATATGTACAGAGAAGTCCAGTCATTAAAGTAAAAGGACACTGAATTGCAGAATTCAGGTTGCATAAAGAGGCAAAAATCAGTATGTCTTCAAAACCACAAAACAATCTGTTGATTTTTCCTCTTACATCAATATTAACAATATATCAACTCTTGGAACAGTGACATGACCAAACTCAAGATAATCTTCATGAAAACATTAAGAGAGTTGCAATTTTTCTTTCACTTGCCTGATTCACCAGTAGTGGAAACAAGGCAAATTTTATCACGGCAGAAAACTACATTATGGCACATTCAGAGCTAAATTTAGCCCTCCCAGATCAAGAATGATCTTACAGTCAGGGCCAAATTATTCTCTTTAACTGCGCTGTGCAATGGATGTCCTAAATGATGAAGACCCTGCTCTGTCCTTGAATAAGCGCAGAAGACACAGAGACCTCAGTGGGAGGAGTGTGAGCTGCTGTTCTGGTCAGAATTGAGTCCTGAGTGACCTCCTGCTTTTGCATGTGGTCTACTACTTAGGCACATCAAGGTTGGAAAGGATACTATTTAACTGTAACCTAATTTTTTTCTGCCTCCTGGTAGTTTACTAAACTATCAATGATGCAGTTTTTGTGGCTTAATTAATTCTTTCACACTGTCTCTGTCCATCTCAGTCATATATATTTGAATATTTCCTCTTATTAACATTTTACAGCATGTTTTTTTCAGCTGTGGGTAGAACCACAATGTTAATGAATGACAATTATCTTTCTTACCTATCTGAGAACTTTAATGAAGCTTCATTAAAATTGACATGATATTACTGGAAGAGCCATACAAAACCTTTTTCCTCATTTTTTTTTTTTTTTTTTAAATTTCTATTAGATAGAGATTCTAACCTAGTGTAGTTTTCTGGGTAACAATTAGTGCATTCCCCAGGAATTCTTTCCTGAATAGCTTCATGAAACTGGGACCTACAGGGGAATACACTACTGTGTCCTTTAGAGGGTTCCACTGTACCTTAGCACTTAGTTAATCCCCTCGTCAAACACACTCAAGAAAATGAAAGCTGCATGTCACATTGTCAGTGTGAGGAATTGGCTAAAGGCTTTGCATTCGATCCTGGGTCTCAGAGAAGACAATACATATTGGGGGAAAGCAGCCTGAGTAGTTTTGTCTGGAGCCACTGGAAATGCACACACGCTCCCATTTGTAGCATCGTCACTGACAGTCCAAAATTGCAGTTGGATGTGTTATAAAAGCTTAGCATCGAGGGGCACTGCATCTGACATGCTGATTAACTATAGGAGCTGTACCTTAAAACTCCTTTTCAAAGGCAGATTTTTAAAGTGCTTTAAAAAATGCTCTTTGAACCGAGGGAGAGTAACAAAAAGATAGGAACACATCGTTCATGCAGTCGCAGGTTAAACTTCCGTCAAGCCTCCCAAAAGCTAGCTCGTGTTTTCAACATGTTTCTAGATTAATATTTGGAGAATAAGAATCAAGTTATTGTCATTTTATTTTGACATGCAGAATGATTCGTTCTGTTTCAATACCATGTATTTCCAGGGGAGAATGAAGCCCTTTTTTTCAAGTAAATCTAAATTGCAACAGCAAGTGTTGTACTGTCATTTTAATGACAGCAGTAGACTTTAAGTACAGAATGAATCAATTATTGCAAGCACAGCCCCTGTGTAAATCACTGATGGCAAACCAACCTCAGGATTATAAAATGAATCTTTGACAAGTATTCAAGGTTTCAGCATATTCTCAATAATGAGGATTAAGTACCTACTATCTGTGAAAGAAAAGTTTTATTCACTTACTAAAGGATATGTGAGTAATCATTAAGAGAGGTCAGATTAACTGAGGTACTTTTTAAAAAAGGGCATCCAGTACAACATCTGCTGGAAAATCAATGATAAATATGTCAATTTTTTTAGAAAAAGGGGAAGATTAAGTGTAAGGCAGTGTAATGGAATGACTTAATGCTCTGTTTTTAAAGAATGGAGAGGAATTATAATGACATCATAAACTATCATTATGAAACTTTTTGACATTTTCATGTCAAGAAAAAGACTCTTCTTGAATCAAGAACAAATAGTGATTTCTGCTATCCATGGGCAATTCAGTCAAGTTCAAATAAATCCTGATTCTATACTGAGAGATGATGATAAAAAAGCCTCTGGACTATCTGGTATACATTACATATTCTTGTATTTAACATTTTCACACTAAGAGAGAAATTGAATTCAAAGTTATAATCATAGTTGAGCTGTGAAAATGGAAATATTTTTATTTGATTATGTGTCAATAATGCATACACTTTTTGAGAAGCCTTTATAGTAAATATTTCATATCACTTTGCTTTCTTTGCCAGTACCCAAACAATATTGCATTGCCTTTTTCTTTTTAATTTCCACAAAATAATGCAAAATTGAGAACCAGTGTTATCATAATTGTAGACCAACATAATTTCATGATAGAATAAAGCATTGTGTTCTGTCATAATTTGTATTTTAATTATTAATGAAAGCCTTTGCTTTAACTGTCAGAATTTTTTATTAATGTCTTATGATATTTGCATACTCTTTGCTTTTATATAGGGAGAGGATATAGAGGGGAATATATATTTATTTCCAATATATTTATAAGGCTTTTATCTGGAAGGTTTGCTTTCGAAAGCTTTAAGAATTGACTTCACGTTGATCAAGAGATACACTGGGATGAGGGAAAAAAATCTACAATAATCCTACACTTTACAATTTGATATTCCCTTAAAATAATTGAAAGCAACTTCAAATTGAAACAAATCTCTGCTGCTTGAAACAAAATAATGTGCCTCTTTATTTATACTGCTGCATTTGCTTTATGCTCTTTTAGCCAAAATTATATTTCTTTTATTTGTGTTTGTACTTGTGTATATTTCTTCTTGTTTATGGCACAATTTGCTGTCTCCTTGGCCCAATGTGGATGATTCACAGTTCAATATTTTCATTCTGCACTAAATGGTCAATTCATTACAAATTAATTCAATATCTCTAAATTTTATAAAACACTGCAAGCTTTGTTGAAATAATATATTCTGCAATAGGAATGAGAATGTTAATAACTGTAATAGTGAAAACATAATTGCATAATTTTGCAATAACTGAATTTTAGAATTAATCAAATATAAGTAGGTACATTTGTAAAGTAAAATTTAGATAAAATATGTGCATATTAGAAAAAAACCTGAAATAGTTACAGCTCAAATTACAGAAAAAATATGAGAACAAGCATTTCTCTTAAGAAAATTTCTGCTAATAAGAGTGGCTGTAATTATTTTGTGGTCTGTTTATCTAAGGCACTTAAGTTGTTAAATGCAAATGACTTTGAGCTAGTGAATATGAACATTTTGCTGCTTCTCTTAACCAGATGTTATAGTATTCTTTTTGTGCATTTCAGCGGTACTTTTTCCAACTGCCCAGATTTTATTATGATTTTGAATTAAGAAATTCACATCACAGGCTTGTCAGAGGAGCCTGTATTTTAGAAAGAGGCTGTTTCTCAGTCACCTCCTACAATTAGTTTGCAAATGATCCTAGAGTTACAGTACACACCTAGAAATAAGCACAAACTGCACTGCTCAAAAGGCTTACAAGCCTTTTGCAGAAAACAAAACTGGGGGGCTTTGGGAAGTGCATAAAACATTTCTTTCCATTGTGCAGTCAAAGGGCTGAGGTTTTGCAGTAAAAGTCTGGCATCTGGTGGTCCTGGGAAGCAATGGCATCCCACTCCAGATGGAAACAAGGTGGTCACAGCCTGAATTAGCTCATCAGCTTGTAATAAACTAATTATTTCCAGCGTATGTTTTTGGGAGGACTCCTGATTCTGAAGGACCCCTCAGTGTTCGTTGCCACTGGTTGGTTTTTGTTTTCACCCCTGAATGTCTGTATTTCTTCCCAAAGAGGGAAATAATTGCATGTACCCAGAATTGTGATGAGCTTTGAAATGCCAAATAATGCCCCATAAAGCCTTCAGCAGAAGACAGGGGAGGAGACTTACTGCTATTTCCCACCAGTAGTGCTCGGAGGACTGAAAAATAATTAGAAGGCCAAGACTTGAGTGTTCCATTCCAAGAAAGGGGAATTTCTTCTATTCTCTGATGAACCATAACAATGTGTTGTGGCACAACCAAATTTACGAAAAACCATTCCTTCCCATGTTCCTCTAAGAGCACTGACTCAGCAGAGGTGTGGAGGTCTAGGTGGGGAAGGGGCACAGAAGTAGGGACCTTCAGAAATATGAAGTAGGTTCTCTATCTTTTCAGGCAGTGACATAATATAAACCCTGTCAACAAGTAACAAAGAATTAAAGTTGTTACTTTTTTGATCAAGAGACCCTTCCCAACTCTGGTTACTTTAAAGAGTAATTAATTATCTTCTAAGTTATCAAGCTGTCTTTAAATTAAATAGCTCTTCACCTTTCCCTTCCTCGTGTACCAAATGCACATTTATAGACAATGACAAAAAGCTTGTTAATCTCCTCTCTCCAAACAGTGCCCATTCTCATTATCACCTTGCTACCTCTTCCTCGACCTTGTTTATTTTTTAGGGTAAAGTAAAACATCTCTCTGGAACAAGGATGGCCAAAATTACATAGTGATTCACATGAGGTCTCTCCTGAGCTGATACTGATGGCATAGATCCTCCATCTTTGTGGAAAACACAGCTCTGGGTGTAGTCTCGCATTTTCCATGGTTACAATATGAACAAGTTTACAGCACTGCATGACCAAGTTGCATCTACATGTCCTCCCCATCTCATAATAATCCCAGAGAAGCTTCATTAATAATCTTCCTCCAGCCTCCTCTTCAATATTGCTCTTCACCTGCCTTATAATTTCCCTTACAAATGCCAGTCTTCCTTAATTTATTAATTTTTCTCATCTGTCAGACTTCTGATTGCTTTGCTGAAGTTCAGGGGCATTATATCTCCACTATTTCCTTTGTCTCGAAACCAAACACAGATATCGGTTCTCTCTTTACATTTCCTTCCATTTTTTAAGAATTATTCTTCCCACAAACATTAGGTATAAAGGCTTAGACAAAAAGGAATGGGACTAAAATGCCTTCCAAATCTATTCCTGCCTTTTAAACACAGGTACATTATCCATTCTTTATCTGCCTGGTGTCATACAGAAAATAGATATGGTCCAAAGCTTGATACCATGTATTTATCCCAGATGCCAAATCTTGCAGCCAATCCCTCTGACTTGAGCCTATTTAGGACTTCGGGGTTGTATTTTTTAGTTTATACATTTAAGCCTTTCCAAGGTGTAACTGAGCTTGGCTTTTGACAATGTTTATATTATCATTACACTTTTGGACTTGTAAGCCAAGGGTTATTTTGTTGATCTCTTTTCATATCTTATACTTTGCGTGTTTTGTCTAGTGCCTTTTCAAGGTTATTATTTATCCAGTTGGAAAGTTTCTTCCCTTGAGCTGCAAAAAAGTTCTAGGTAACACTAGAAACCTTGACATAATGACACACCAGATCTCTTCCATATCCAAGTTCCTCAGCTTCCCTGCAGACCTGCTTTTTTCTTCTTTTTTTTTTTTTTTTTCCTAAATAAAAATGGAAGGGCATTTAAGGATGCCCCAGCCCAGAGTATTTATAAAACACACTCTTCTTGTACAATCCTATTTTTAAAAAGAGCAAAACAACACAAAGCAAAAAGAAAGCACAACCACACAAATAGTTAGGAATTTGCATGCTGCTTTTTACCTGTACTTTGTACAGTGTCCAAGCAGCTTCTCAGGGAAGGCTCATAATCATTTATGTATGTCAAGTACATAGAGCCACTTTGAGTACAATAAAAATGAGTAACATTGAAGTGCTGCTCTTTCACCGAGCATAAAGAATAGGCTGACCTATGCAACACTTCAAGGGTGTTACAGATCTGTGCCATGCTTGTACAATAAAGTAGGAAAAAAATGGCTTATTGTTATTTTTAAATGATAATTTCCAGAGGGTGCAGGGTTCCAGAGAGTAAAGGAACAGGAAAATGATTATATTCCTTTCAGCAAAGGGGAAGTTTGGTCTTTTCCATTGCACAGCAACGTGGAATAGTACTGAGCTGATGAGACCGTCTGATACACCAAGAACAAAGGAAAACTCTTCCAAGTAGCCCATTAGCAGTCCTGCTTCCTCCACAGAGCAACCCCCATCACTCCTGCTGCTGGAATACTTCCATTTTCTATGTCCAGCCCTACTCCTTTCCTTTCTTCCATGCCTTGGTTGTCAGACAGTCCTCTCCCCAAAATGATAAGGCCCTCTCTTTGTCCCTCTGATGCCTTTCCCTTCCCCAGATGTGTTTTCACACCCAGCACCCCATGGCTTCTCATGAACAAAAGATTTTAGTGCTACTCCAGCTCCTTTCCAGCCCTGTAGCACTTCCCCTACAAACACATGAAGGGCTAAGGAACAAGAGAGGACAGAGAAGAAAGCTGGAGGATATATTTGTGTGGTGGAAAGGAAGCATCATTCACAAAAGCGGTTGAGTGTTGTAGCTCTGTAAATGCAGGACTAGTGTCCCCTCTTGAATATGGGAATGGCCCCTGCTCCTTGTACAGATCAGTGCAGACACAGCTGCCTGGGGAACCTCCATTTCCTTGTGTCCCTTGTGTCCTTGTGTCCCTCTTCCCCATCAGGCTTTAAAGCAACACTGAGAAATTCAGGAGGTCCTGTTACAGAGAAACACCCACTGCAGCCAGAAATACAAAAGTAGAGAACAGAACAAGGGTCTCTGCCAGTCATTTACCTTTCCCTTCTACCTCTAAACATTTCCTGCAGTAGAAAGAGAAAACAATATCTTCAAAATGAAGCCAGTTTATAAAAATATTGTTGTATACCAAGGCAACGCAAGACATTTGCAACACTCCTTTTTGCAGATGGTTTCTGATGCAGAATTGTGCTTGATGCAGAGACCAGCATGAATTCTCAAGGCATTGTGCAAGCCACAAAGGCTGGGATCAAGTCTCATCTCTCACTGTATTTGCAGAGCATGCCTGCCATTGTCAGTCTTGTCAACTCTCATGGTCTCTTCGCTTTTTACCCTGTGCTTACCCCATCTCTTCTTTCATTAAAAAACGCGAAAGTTTCTGTCCTTGTGGATTTGCAGGGGGAAAATAGAATCCCCAAGGGCTTAGAAACCAGGCAGCAAATTAATACTGCCAACACTGATTATTCTTTGAGATTCTATTATTTTAAAGGCAGTCTCCTGACTTTCAGGGCCTGATTCGTGGCTTCTGAACTGTAAAGTTCAGCCATCCTTGCACTTGGCAAGCATCTGGAAGTGAAATGTGTGCACCCAAGCTCTATATATAATTCTGTAAAATGAGAGCTGTTTATCTCAGTAGCTGAAATATTCATTATTGAAAATAAGCATTTCAGCATTCAGAGGATGAATCGTGGGCTGAGAATAACAATGATCTGGGAAATAGCAAAATACCTGCATGTCTCTACAGTGTCCTAAATGGATGCAGCTGAGAGGGTCTGACCTTGCACAGGGCAGGTGGGATGAGAGCCCCTCCTGACACAGAGGCGCCTGCTCTTATTTCTGGCTTGATCCTTTCATTTTAGCTTGGCTGCTCTTGCTGGTGACTGGGACCACTCAGAAAGCCAGGAAGAAATTAGTGCTGAGTTTGCTGAGAGAAAGGAGGAGGATGATGAAAGGAATGAAACTGGAAAACACCAACCATTGCAATTTTTCGTATTTGGTAGGCAATATGGGTTTTGTGTTGAAAAGTTGCCTTCTGCTCCCCCTTTTAAAGAAACATCTGCCATTTGGCCAAGCTTTAGGTTTGAGAAGTCTCACTACTTTAGTGTGACCACTAAATCTTATCAGATTCTTCCTTTGTTTCACTTTCATTGCACACAGAAATGTTGTAGGTTACAAACAGCATCCTCAAAGGACAGTGGTGCCAACTGCCTTCAGCCCAGGCCTGGAAAAATGAAACTAGACGCTCCTGGAAATGGCAATACCAGAGCAGGAGACAGTCACTACAGCTGAGAATTGTCTGTGCTGTCACTCTGCTGACTTTGCTTCCTGGCACCGGTTCAGCAGATTAAAAGGAGCCTTCAATCTGAAATGTTGAATAAACAAAAAATCAGCAAATAGATATGGAAAAATTACACAGACTGGGACAAGAGTGAAGTGGGAATTTTCTAGTTTAGGTTAGTTTTGTTTTTTTCAGGATAGAAGGTGAAGTAAGGACGACTGGGACAAACCATGATGGAAAAGCAGATGTTCACAGGGAAGGCTAGGGTAAAGAATAGTATGTAGTAGCTGTTTGCCTCTGGCAGTGGCATTGGGTTAGTTCAAGTTGGCATGGCAAAAGGAGTCTGTTCTCTTTGAAATGCCAGCCTCCAAGGCAAAGCCAAGCTGAGCTTTTTTGCCAGCTTCAGCAATAACATTTTGACGTGCAATTTCCACATTGATATGATTAATTGTTAAATCAAATAAGGAGTCGCGTGATGGAAAAGTAATTTAACTGATTTGCCAAAATGAATAAAGTACAGTCTAGTCTTGCTTAAAATCACACTGGGAAGGCATTTACTAATAAAAACAGAGGCCTCCAAAAAACAGGAAAAAAAAGTTTCATAGCAAATATCTCTGAGTGCCGCCTTAGAAAACTGCTTCTGTCTCTCCTTCTACATCAACAATTCTAATAGGACTGGGCAAGGTCCTCAAATCCAGTTTCTTAACCATGGATGCCAGATGGGAGCCAAATCACTGACCCATCACAGCTGGAGCTGCAATCCCCAGGGATGAGCTTCAGAGGTGGGATATGTCACTGAATACTGTGCACACCAGGGCTTTAGTATCAGAAACTTCTAAATTAATTCCCTGTGTGCCTCATTTTCCTTTCCACTAAACATGGATATAACAACTTCACTCCATAGCAAATGCAAAGATAAACTAATCCAGGTTTGTAAAGTCAAATTGAAGTTGTGTGTACTCACAGCATGGCACATATTCTGAAAATTGAGGATAAAAGGCATGTTAAGCATCTGCTTTTTAAGTGAACATCATGCAGCCCATGCAGTGAAGGAGACAAAATTCTTGTAGAAAATACAGTTCAGGATCATGTGTTTTGAGTTGTTACCAAAAGTCAAAGGCCTTACCAAGCTCTGTGTCCTGCAACACAGACCTCTGTAAAAGTTCTTTTTCAGGGTGTGTTTGGGTTACAGTGTCTGAGCGTCCTGAAGACAAATGGGGAAAGAAAAGCAAATAAAGGGTTTACACCTTCTTTCAAGAAATAACTGCACACATCACAACAATTGTAAACTTTAATCTTCAGCACTGACCTTTGACTCTGCCCTGTGGTATCCAGTAACAAGGGCATTTCCCAAATGAAGCTGGAAGAAGAGCCTGTGGTTGTCACAAACACTCAAGACAACCCAAGAAGTGGGTCTGCCTATATAGCATCGTATGCTTACAGTGTTTGTAGCTTTACTGTTGAAAACCTGGGACTTGGGGCATGTCAGACTTGTAAAGGAGACCAAAAAAATAAAATAGCAAAAGGAAGTAATTTTAAAAGCTCATAAAAAGAAATTCTAGTTGATGTTGAATTAGGAGAATAAATAACAGCGTAGTGGGATCTCATCTCTGCCACCTCTTTCAGAAAATGAAGAGTTCCCTTGGATCATGTGTCTCCTATCCACATACTAATGAAGGGCAGTCTGACATAAGTTATTAGATGTGATTAGATCACATCCTAAGATGATATAGCACCAGTAAATATTTTCTAGCCTGGCATAAAAAGCTGGATGTTTTTGGTAATGACTCCATCCTTTTTAATTCTGTCACTTAAAAAATGTTTTTACACATTTAATCAAACCCATATACAATATTAACAAGTGCTGAGGCAGAAAGGGAACCTATTGATCACAGGTGATACATCTAGAAGCAATGCACTATTTACAGTGAGTTGTCTCTCAACTGAATAATGATTTAGTCATTTACAGGGAAAATCCTTGCAAATAAAAGTCTAGCACTGAGATACTCATCCTTTCTGATGGAATCCCATTGCTGAGATGGAGTTTTGTAAAGCACTTCACACAAATTTTATTGAAACTACTGTACAGTGCTTCATGTGAAGGATATGGAAGCACATAAAGTATTGTGCAGTAAATTTTGTAATGAAGGGCCACAAATGGCTTGTTAAAGATCCCTGTGTGGATGTCGACTTTAACAGCACATATTGCTAGACTAATGTATTTTTAAGCAGTTTTTGGTCAAACAAAATCTTGTCAAGAACAAGGTTCCTCAGGATAAATGACTTCATTTATCATTCTAAGAATTGTATCTTGGCTGAATATGTGATTCGTCTTCTCTCAGAAGTTTTATCACCTAGTTGTAAACTGACCAGTTCAGCAACCTGAATTTCCACAAAGCATCACTCAAAAAATGGTGAGCGTGAGCTAAGCAAATATTTTGAAATGAATAATTTACCCAAGATGGCTAAACCCTTTTTCTGAAACCTTTGAAGAGATGCTCAAATTTATTCATTATTTAGATTTGCTTTGTGGATTAACTGGAAAACTGTCAGATTAGAAAGACTTGGAATTTGTGCATTGAAGACTTTAGGTCAGTTAAATCCATTCAGGGAAGCTTTATGGTTTTGATGCTGAGGTTTGATTGACAATGAAATGTTCATTTAGAACAGTACTATTAGATAGATGACTGCAAATGCAGCTTTGAAATGTCCTTTCATCAAATCAGTCTGTAAGCTTTCTTATTTTAAAATTTTCAAAGAACAAACATTGAAGAAAGGATCTGACTTATGCAACTTGTCATTATCTAAATCTGTGGAAGCTTAAAACTCATGGTCTGGACCAAGAAATTAATTTCTAGAATTCAAGTGAAAAGTTCTGCAGAATTTTCTGCAACTCCACTAAGCATCCCCTATACATTGCTATTAATTTCAACTGATCTGGAAGTTACCAAAAAGCATGTGCTACTGATAGGGATGTGCAAAAAGCAAGTCCAACAAGTTTTAAGATGATGTTGTGCATTCCTTTAGAATTATTGAATTTAGTGGTCATGACTGATGTTTGAATAATTTCCCAAACAATCAGAGTGTCCTTCAACAAAAGAGTTAGATCAGAAGCAGTATCAATGCAATTCTTTGTCTGCTCAGAAGTGTCAGGAGCCACCACACAAGACTCTATTCTTTCTGCTGTGGCTGCCAGCTCAAGATGTTAATTTTTGTCTCTGTTAATTTTGATTAACTGAACCACAGCTATTGACTCAATTCACAGAGACAATCAAAAAGCCTCGCAATAGAATTCATTGGCTGGTGCTAATCTTCCTACATATAAGACAGTGATAGTATCCTCCTGAAAAAGTTTAAGGGGTCTGATATTAACCCCTGATTCTAGTCCTTTGCTCTAGCTCTAGCCAGCTGGACCTAAACTTTTAAAAGGGTAATTGTAACAGTGTTTACCATGATTGTTTGATGTTGAAAACACAATTTGTGGAAAAAAAAGAAGCATAATTGCACACAAGGGAGTCTCTTGGTGTAGTATTGCTCACAGTCCTGTCCTAAGCACATTTATGTGTGAGCACACACAGGCAAAAGTACCTACACTGTACTTTTAACTGTTAAGCAGTAAAGAACGTTTGCAGAGTGATCATGTACTACTCCTCTGCTCCAGTCTGACAGTGCGAACAGCTCAGAGCTGATGGGATTCTACATCAGTCACCCCATCGTGGTCATTGCATGGGAAGAGGATTTAAGAGAGCTGATCTGTCCTGTCACTCTGGGGCAATGGATAAACACGCTGGGATTTGTTAAAGCCTTCCTTTGGTCCACCTGGCATCAATCAACAAAAGTGACAAACCTCCTGACAGAACAGACAACTGCCAGCGGATGAGTGGTGTAGGCTGTTTTGTTGGTGAACTTTCATACTGTGGCAGAAAAAAAAAAAGGACAAGCGTGAAACCAAAGCCTCGGACCTTGCAGCGGTGAGAAAATCAAAGACCTTGAAAATTCACACCTTGAAACTGTTGTGAAGCGGACATAAACTGGAACAGAGAGATAACGTAATATAAGATTATTCTTTGATAGGAAAACAACAGTGTTCAAGCAGCAAGAACGAAATACTCTGGCACACAATCTAAGTGCAAAATTTCTGTTGGTGTTATCAGGAGGCAAAGTCAGAGATTACAGGTAGACCACAAGCAAATTCGCTGTAATTGTCCTTGGGGATCTCCAGCGAGTCTCTCAAGGCTCTGCACCTTTGAGGTCACATCTCTATCTGAATGTAGAGGTGCCTTATTTTGTCTTTTACATCAGTGAATATGATTAAACTCCTGCTGTTGTGCTAAATTTCAAAGATTGTAAAAAGTCATGGGAATTAAAAAGGTCACTGCAGTATTTCATTTCAATAGCAAATCTGTGGAATAATGTTGTACAAGTACATAGGAAACTGCTTTGAAAAGAGAACTTGTCGGTGACTTAGTTCTGGTGAAAAATAGCAGGTGTTTGGAAAATGGAATTCTGCTTCCAAAACTTCTAATTAGAAATGGGCAGATAATCAGAAATGGGCAGAATAGAGTCCTTTCAAACATGAAAGCACAGAAAAAATGCGCAATTCCCAAATATTTGTGTAACATATGCACTTTGTACCCATACATTTATAAATGGCAAATTTTCCTTCCATGTAGTATAAGCTGATGATGAGCCCTCTGTGTAGAAAGATACATTCCATGTGCAGACACAGAAGACAGTCTTGTTCAGAATGGCTACATCACCAGGAGAGTTTTGCTGTTAACTTTTAAACATACGCAGTGTGGCAAAAGGCTTTAGGGGTTTTTGGTTGTTTGGTTGGTTGGTTGTTTTGCTTTGAAAGGTTTACAGATCAGCTCGCCTGAATGACAGAATACCCCTTACATAAAGGCCATCATCTTGTGAGATTTCAATCCCTGATGCCAAAGTATGAGAATTTTAAATTCATCTGCAGATGCCTCCAGAATTTTCAGCAAGGACAAAACATTTTTTTTTCTCTTTCAGGAGTCTCTACTAAAATTTACCAAGTACATAAATGAAAAGAGAAGGTTGACTAAAACACTTTTTAGGCAATCTCATGAACAAAAGGTGCCTATGGGGGAGACATAAAAAGTAAAAAGCTGCTTACTATTTCTGAAAGTTGGTACTTCTCTGATGTCTAAATTCAAGAACTAATTTATATTTTTTTACAGGACAAAAAATTATTTCTGGGTGTTCCAGCAAGCTGGACAATAGAGAAATCTAAGAGGAATGCTTAGCAGGCTATTTTGTTGAATAGCCATCAAGCCCAGGAAAATGCAACCTTGTTATCATTTCTACACATCACCTATACTCTTTGATGACAATGGACACAGTACTGATGTTATCAGACCTTGAGGAATAAATTAATGCTGTGGAATACACACTGGTGCAAAACAAAAGGGAAAGTAAATTAATCTTCTCACACTGTGAGAGGTGAAGCAGAATCCTTAAAATAAGAGATCCAAGCCCCTACTATTTTTTTTTCTTTTCCCAAGCTAAATCTGAATGCTTTTTCAGGCCACAACATCTCTGTCACCCTCAATGGACTGGCCCAGAGTATGAGTGGATGAGGGGATATGTGCAACACTGCTTTCACCAGTGAGGAAACAAACCTTTTATCATTTGAAAACTAAATTTTCCTCTTGCTCTTTACCTGTCCCAGCACGGATACCCAAGAGCTCCTTTGTGTAGTAGCACTAACAGGTTTCAATATCAATTTTTACGGTGCTTTCCCGCGTGCGGGTGAAGGTGTCCTTGAGAGCAGTGGCGAGTTTTGGCTGGGCAGCGCACACAGATGCACAGGGACAGGTGTGCCCGTGCTGCCCAGGGGCTGGAGGCCAGCCAGCTCTCCTCAGGGTGCATGTAGTGGCCACAATAGCAAGGTGCAGGGGTTTTTCTCTGCCGTGAGAAGTCAAGCCAGAGCATCCAAACTACCTCCCCATGAGCTGGGACCCTGCAGCAAGGGGTTGGTGGCACTGGGTCTCCCTGTGCTGTTTCTGTAAGCTGTGGCGCAGCCTGGCATCCTGTGACAGGAGGGACACAAGGGCTGATCTGCTTCCTGGCAGTGCTGACAACGCCAAGGCACAGCGCTCTTCATCTTCACTCCTCACTTACCTGGGCGGCGATCTCGAGGTAATGCAAAATGCGGCCAGAGTGTGTCTTGGCAGGGGCAGGCAGCTTCTGTCTGTCCCTTGCTGAATTCTGTCACATAAAATTATACCTGGAAGAGTCTCTCAGCTTCTCCTATGGAAACTGGCTGAGAAAGTTGAGGTTCAGGCTGCAGAAGGGAAGGCTCCCAGGAGAACTTGTAGTACCTTCCAGGACCTAAAAGGGGTTGGAAGAAAGCTGGAGAGGGACCATTCACAAGGGCTTGTAGTGATAGAACAAGGGGGAATGGCTTTAAATGGAAAGAGAGCAGGATTCGATTAGATATTAGAAAGAAATCCTTTACTGTGAGGTGGGTGGAACAGAGGTTGCCTAGAGAAGCTGTGGATGCCCCATCCCTGGAAGTGTTCAAGGCCAGGTTGGATGGAGTTCTGAACGACCTGATCTGGTGGAAGGTGCCCCTGCTCATGGCATTAATAGACTGAATTCTGAGATACTCTATTGTTAGGTTGTTTTCCAACCAAGACACAGCTATTTTTTGCGTCATTTTTTTACATAATTTTCATGCCATAATGAGGCTCCTTGATAAGTTCATGGAAGAGGCTTCACTAAGCCTTTTGAAACACTGAATAAACCTAGTAAGATCGAACATCAAATCCTTATAATTATGATAAAAAGCATGTTAAGTTCAGGTTTGTGAAAGCTATTGAGAAAATCAAGGAAAAAAATCAATGCTAAGATCTTGCTTTTATGCATTTTACTGGTAATTGGGTCATTAGATGTAGTAGCAGAAGAACTAAGAATTGCACATGATTATTCTGCGCAGACAGCAATATCCATGACTGGAAGTAACATCTTCACCTTGAACTTAGTGAAGGCTTTTGATAGGCTCAAGTATTTTGTTGGAGGAGTGCTAAGTTAAAAACGGAGGTAAGTAAATTTTCAAAGGACCGAGAAAATTCTACAATTAAAATTTTTATTACATGAATTTTTGCACTTCTGAATTCTAATTAACTTTCTGCACATATTCTTCAAATTCAGCCTACAATGTATAAATTTTTAGAGATATTTCTAGCATCAACTCCAAAGAAAATTTGTGGAAAACCTAGGAAAGAAAACAAACACAGGCAAAGAAAATTATGCCAAATATTGGAACCGATTATTTAGCAATTATTTACTTCTAAAAATCATCAACTAACGAGGACTTCAGTATCTCATATTTCACTATCAATATCACAAACTATCTTAAGAGAAAAGATAATTCTCTCTATATGTTGAATATACACTGCAGAGGACATGGAAGGAATGATTTCTGGAAGACACTTTTTCGGCCTGGAATTTTTTCCTCAAGCCATCCATAGAAAAGGTCATTTAAATCCTTGCTACAGAATACTTTTAAAGCAATATGAAAATAATTAACACCTTTCTTTTGCTGTGATTAGCTCTGTGCAATTCCTCACTGAACAATTGTACTGCCAACTTTGGTAGTTTTCCTTAAATAAGGAAATTCACTATTGGCCAGAAAGGCCACAAAGTCTATACTTCTCCCTGTGCATCAGCTGCAAAGCCTGGAGTGGGCTGTGCAATGTGAAATTTAACAGCAGTAAACTGAGACCTAGAGCACATTAATTTTCCAATAATCCCTGCAGAGCACGTGTGCGTATCTCCGTTTCCCAAAGGGCCACCAGTGTGAGGAGCAGATAAGCATCTTGCCCAAGGCCAAGAAGCAAACCAGTGGCAGAAATGGTGAAAGCACCTGGAGAATTTTGTTTCACAGACCCTTATTTTAACACCCAGGCCACCGTCCACCTTCTTGCTTCAACACTGGTGAAATAAATGCTCAGATCTAATTTGAGATAGGGTAAGACTATAAGAGTGTGACCACGTTAAGAACCTCTATTTTCTTTGTTATACTGCATTTTCAGGGGCATGCTGCTCCTCCAGTGGTTTACATTTTAAAAAGGTACTGGTATAAAATTAAACCTTTTAAATTGGCTGAAAACTGCTGCTCCCTGCATGTTAGCAAAGAACATTTCCTTGTTAAAAAAACAACATACATTTTAGCATAGCTGCATGAAAACAGAAAAATCTTGCTCCCGCACTGATTGACTGAGCATCTTGTTAATCATTACAGTGTGTACCATTAATTCATTATTCAGCTGTGATATGTTTTCCCTATGACAGCTTAAAATATATAGTGAGTGAATACTTAGTGAGTACAAAGTACTTTCAGATTATAATATTTTATCATGGTAAAGAAAGCTCTAAACCAACATTATTTGACACATAAGATGTGGCAAAAAGTTGAGACACAACAGCCATCATTATAAATATTTATAGACATACCTAAAATCTTATATAAAGTTCATCCTGTTAAAGGACATGTTTTATGTTGTACAATTCCTCTTAGAATATCAATCTAATAAGCACCAAATGAGGCTGAAGACAATGCTGTTATAAAAAATGGAGAAAAATGATTAAAATGTGATAATTATACTGACAGTTTATATGCTCAATCTAATCAACCAAGCTTCCAATTTGTCATAATGTACACTCACTCATACATTATTGCTTAATTATAGCAACACTTCTATTTCAAAAGGCTGTCAATCATGCAAATGCCTATCATTTTTCTCTATTTGCATTTAAGAGATATATTTTTAGTTCAGATCCAAAGCCCTCTGTGAACCTGAATTAACCCCAGCTCTTTCTTTTGTTTGCAGTGCTCATCCCTGTTTGTTCCCTGTTTGCTGTCTGCGGTAGTTTGTGCCGTGTGATTTGCTGCTTTACAGCTCATCTGCTGCCACAGGGATTTTTGAATCTCATCTCTGTTCCTGAACCGTGGTCTCAGTGATGTATGTGCTCTTAGGAGCTACAGACCTGAGCTTGAACTATTCAAGTTTGATGTGAATAAAATTATCAGACAATCTTTTCTTCTGTTCTGGATTTGTTTTATTAGTCCTGCAGGGATGGGAAGAGAGAAGAGAAGAGAACCTTGCCTTTCTTCCACAGGTAGCCCTGGCAAAATCAGTGGGCCTAGCTCTGGGCTGTAAGATGTGAAAAAGTGTGAAAAGACATCCTTTACAAACACATCTCAACATTGACATTCTGATACACATTACACTCTGAATTTCTCTTACTCTGTTTCTTTTGGCTTAAGCATTTTAAGAACATATCTTTGAGAACCTTTGGTCCCTCACCTTCTCCGATTTTGTTCTAGAACATAAGTGGAAGAAAAATCTGGCATTTTATAAGAGCATGGAGCAACACAGCAAGAGAAATGCTGAACAGGACTGATCAGCAGTGGTAACAAAGAGAAAACTTTAGGAAGTTGGCAGGAATTGTTAAAATACATTGGGAGCACTAAGGTAGCAAGGGAAGCTGTGCAGTGCCACCAGTGGGAAGTCTTTCTGTAGTAAACAAGAGGAAGTGCTCTAACATGAGATATCCAGCACCAGAACTCAGAATCAAACCCCTTTTTTCCCCAACCATAATGATTCTGTGATTCTATGAAATGAAAGCCCAGCAGGAATCACTCCACTGCATGCCATATTCTACAGCTTAACTTCCTTTTATACATTCTATCACATGATATTCTCTCTGAAAATCTAATAATTTCTTACTATTTCATATGCAGTACACAAAAATATGTTCTACTTGAGCTTTAAATGGCAAACCACTAAACAAAAGAGCAATTCCAACTACCAGTTTGGGTGGCAAAGGAATTACAAAGAAAAGATAAAAACATGGCATCACACTATGAAAAATGTCAAGTTGTTCTTTGAATGTTGGCTCAGGAAAATCTCAATACATTGCTGGTCAATGAGGCATGAAGCATATTCTTAAAAATATGGTGTCCAGGAGACAGTACTACCCAATATTTTATCCTAATGGCAATATATAGCACTTAAAACTTTAAATCAAACACTTTGGGGAGGGAATGGACAATCTTAGTTTTTCAAATATAAAGTAGTATCAATATGAAAATGAGATAGTAAACCATTTCTGGGAGCTTTTTGGTTAAAATATTTTATAAAATTGGAGTGTGGCTTATTCTCTAATTAGTATGCAGGCAATATGAAACTCTATGTCATCTCTACTTCTCCAAAATTTCTTATTTCTTTCCTGGAGTCATTAATGTCTTGTTGGGTTAAGATAAACCCTAATGCTCACACTCATGAAGGATGCACTACCTTTGATCCAGTAAAATAATTTGGTGACAAAACTATAGTATTTGCCATGCTTGCAGAGAGTACAGAAAAAAGGAATCAAAAAGGAACCCTATCGCATACCTTTGAAAGACAGAATATTTTAATATTTCTAAGTAAATATTTTGTCAGAAGCCCATTTTGTTCATAATATTATTTATTCTGAAGAAATTTATCTTCCCTATTTGCCATTCCTCCTTACTTTAAAAGATATCCTACAACATGCTCCTCCTGGGACAAGTTGTGCTCAAGTTTTTATCCATCTCAAGCAAAACCAAATACAAGATGCATTTTTTGAAGAGAACAATGACAAAATAGATATCACACATATATCTATTTAGAGGACAGTAGTGCTAAGACTTACTATTCTTTAAATCCTCCACTGAAAGCAGCACAATGCAAGTCCTTTCGTCTCTTGTAAAATAGCTTCAAAATTTTGTTCAGATAATAGCAAGTTACTTTTACAAATTTTACTTGTTATGACAGCAGGAAGTTCTCATGACAGACTGCCTATCTTACTTTTGGGCAGACCAAACCATCTCCATCTGAAAAAGAAACTACTAGATCTTTTTCTCTGATTTTTACAAGATTTCTGTGCAGGTTGTGAGGCAGCAACAGTGACAAGTCTTTCCTACACTGGAAAATCAGTGTGCAGATACAGTTGTATAGGTGAAATGGAGATAGGTGAAATGGAGATACTGCACAGACTGCCTCTGGAAAAGTCTTGTGTCATTTTTCTGGTCAATGTCCTTTACTTCCACTTGACAGAGCAAGTAATTTTAGGAAGGACTCCAAATCTGGCAATTTTGCACTCGATTTCATGCTGACAGCTACAGTGTACCAACTGTTGAGGCTACTTGGGTGTCAAGCACTTCTCCTGACTCTTGTGGCTATTCTGTAAGATAGGAGAAAGGTCACTTCTGTTTGGCTTTATCATGTGCTAAAGCACAAGCAAACAATAATTCTTTCAGAAAAAGGGCCACAGCCTAAAACTGACATGTAGGATGAACTAATTATTTTACAATAATTCTGCTTGAAATTACTTTGTTAAAGTATTTGGGAGCACCGCCATTCTGTCACACACATCGTTTCTCTTCTGCTGATCCTTTGAAGTATTTCCTGAGGGTTTTTATTGTATCTAAAATGTGAATATATGTGTGTAAAGAGGAAGGCTGCTACTCTCCAAGCCCGCTGAACAAGGGCCTGCAGCCAGTAGGTTACTGTTAGTACGATGCAGACAGTTTTTGTCTGCCTGCCACAGGCATGTGCCAGGACCATGCTTACCTCCTCTCCAAACCAGGAAAAGCTAAATTTTTCCAAACCTTGCATAGCAAATGAAGGAAAGCTTTCAACTGAATTTAAGAGCTCCTCACCTGTAGAAAAATAATTTGTTCCAAGGGATGCAGGTTCAGTGCCCTGACAGAAGCCATTTCTGGGCCGGCAGCAAAGAGCTCCAACACACGCCTCAGAGCTTTGATGGGATGTCTACGTGCCTGAGGCCCCTCTGCACTGTGCTTCTGTCCCAACAACATCTTACAGCGGTGACTTCAGAAGTCTTCCTCCTAGGCTGGAAACAGCCAAAGTCCTTTTATAATATGGAC